>JAAGKR010001487.1:33418-49623 GCA_011419295.1 Clarias macrocephalus
CCCCCCCCCCCCCCCCCCCCCGCTTCTCTGTGTTACGCGCTCTTGTTGCGTCTGCGCTCGCGCTGCTTTATTCATGTCTCGCTGGAGACTGGAGCTGTCTCTGTCTCTCTCATTCTCTTTCGTCCTCTGTCCCAGTCACAAATCCCAGTTTAATCTCACTGGATTATAACTCCAGTCACACCGCTGGTGCGGGAAAATGCGCGCGGTTTTACCGTTATGCCGAGTGTAACGTGTGAGCGCGAGCGCTGATGCTAGCAGCTGGATTATTAGTATTATTATTTGTTGTTGTTGTTGTTGTTGTTAGCAGCTAGCTAGCCCAGGTAGCTCAGTGATGGACTCGTGCCTGGTCAGTTATAATGCTGTATAAAGCTGTGTGCCGTGTGTGTATCTGAGCTGTGTGTGTGTGTGTGTGTATTGTAGTTGAGGCAGGGTTAGAGAGTGTGTGTGCTCAGGATGAGTAGAAAACATCAGCATTACAAAGGAGCTGAAGTGAGCTGCTGCGTCAAATACTTCCTCTTCGGCTTCAATATTATATTCTGGGTGAGTGCTGCAACTCCTTTCTCATTGTTTTACATTTCTAAAGCTTGATTATGAATCACTCACTGCTGTGCTGCCTTTAATTCACAGTGTCTTTGCATGATGGGCTTCAGTCATGTTCCCTCTGCACTCATCTTTCACCTATTTTTTTTATTTTAAATAATGTGCATTAGTTTATTTTGTTTGACTTAATGTGCACAAGAAATGTCGTAAAGAGAACAACAACAACAACAACAACAAAAATGCTCGGAACACGTGAAAAACACATAAAATTGTTTTTTTATTTATTTATTTAAAAATCCATAATTTTTTTATTTTATATTCCTAATATGCACAAGAAGTTTCTAAAAAAACAAACAAACAAAAAACGAAAAAAAAAAACAAATGCTCGAACATCATGAAACACCTAAAATATTTAAAATGTATGTTTCGGCTGCCCCCCACGGGGTCGCCACAGTGGACCATCCGGTCCGCACATACAGGCTTGGCACAGGTTTTACACCGGATGCCCTTCCTGACGCTACCCTCCTATTTTACCCGGGCTTGGTACCGGCACTGTGTCCAGTGGCTGGGGTTTGGGCACAGGCTGGGAATCGAACCCAGGCCTTTCGCATGGCCGGCGAGACACCTTCCACTGATGTATAAACTATAAATATACACACCGCTATATACAACATCTTCAAACATTTAAGCTTACTTTTATTTTAATTTTTTATATATTATTATTGTTATTAGGTGGTACGGTGGTGTAATGGTTAGCACTGTCGCCTCGCACCTCCAGGGTCCGGGTTCGATTCCCGGCCAGCCTCGATTCCCGTCTCTGTGTGCATGGAGTTTGCATGTTCTCCCCGTGCTTGATGGGTTTCCTCCGGGTACTCCGGTTTCCTCCCACAGTCCAAAGATATGTAGATTAGTGTTCCCAAATTGCCTGTAATGTGGGTGTATGTGTGTGTGCCCTGCGATGGATTGGCACCCTGTCTAGGGTGTACCCTGGGATAGGCTCCAGGCCCCCTCGTGACCCTGAATACAGGATAAAGTGGTATAGACCATGAGTGAGTGAGATTATAGCACTATTCAGACTAGTTTTACTGGGGGAGGTTAGAGAAATTGCTGTTTCACAGAGGTACTTTGTGATTTTAATCCCGTCCGAATCTGCCATGTCTGTCTTTTTCTCACACGACCTCTGTAAAAATTCCAGAGCAAATTACCTACTGTTTTTCAGCAAACTCAAAAAAGACAGATGTCGGCTGAAAAAAAAAAATCTAACTCAAACGTCCCCCCAGTAAAATTAGTCCCATCCGAAAATAATTTATTTTTTAGAAAAAATAAATAAAAATGCTTGACATCACAAGACACCTAAAACATGTCAAATCGATTCATTAAATATATATAATTATAAAAATGTATACAAAATCCTATAAAATTTACCTAAAATAACCTTAAAATATATTTTTAACATGCACAAGAAATTTCTAAAGCACAAATGCTTGGACAACAGAAAACACTTTGAATAAGTGATTTATAAATATAAATACACACACACACACACACACACACACACACACACCTTATATTCAACATCCTGTAACATTTGAGCTAGGTCCTCAGGTATCTCAGTAAAATTCAAAAATCTTTTTACAAACTGAACAAAAAGAAACAAAAACAAATCCTTTCTCTACCTTGCTGAAATGATACAGCCTTAGCGCTTTTCATGTCTCGTGTCTAATATTGTTTGCGGCGTGCGATGTGTAACCTCGTGTCATGCCGTTATAGGCATACACACTGACCCGTAATCTTGTTACATGTTATGCTCAGACATCATGAAACACAAATGTTATAAATGATAAACATTTAAACTCACGCGCATAACTGATAAAAAATTTTTTGTTCGTGTATCCTGCTCTGTTTTTCCAAATACAGTATGTATTTTTATTTTTTCCCCCCTCTGTCTCACATTGCTCATACTTTGTTTTTAGGTGTCCTCAGGAAATGCGCAAATTTAAAAGAAACAACAACAAAAGAAATCCTTTCTTTACATTGCTGAAATAATACGACCTTAACGCTATTCATGTCGTTGTTTGTTTGCCATTTGTGTATGATGTGTAACCCCTCGTCATGCTGTTTTGGGAATATACACAGACCCGTCATAACATTAGAAACGCCAGCATGCGTTCCCCTCGTACAATGATTTATTTATTTATTTATTTATTTATTTTAATCTGCAGAAGAAACAATAAAAAAAAAGCTCTGACATAGTAAAATACCTAAAATTCTTTGTCCCAACATCTGTTATTCTTTCGATATTTTTTTGTTATTTATTTATTTATTTGTTTAGTTTGTACAAATTTAGGAGAAAAACAAAACCCTTTTCTTTACATTGCTGAAACTATACAATCTTGACACGTTTCCGTGTCTCATATCCACCATTGCTTGCTACGTACGATGTGATGTGTAACCTTTGTAACTTTTGACTCCACTAGGTTGATGAAATTTTTAAAAAGCAGTCTTGATGAAATCTTTATCATGCTCCTCAAACAGTAAGGATGAAAGAGGACGGTGCTATCAGGGGACACACCGTCGCTGTCCGTGATGTTCTTGGCATCTAACAGGGTTTATGAGAGATGGATACGGATCAAGACGTGGATGTGAAGGCAGGAGAGCGAATACTTTTGCGAGTATAGTGTATATTTCTGAAGCCGGAAAAAAAAAAGCACACTCAGCAAAAAAAAACAAAAGAAAATGTTAGGAGAGTTTTGCTTGGTCATCACGGTGGACGAGCTGAAATGTCTGAAAGCTGTTTTTCCAGACCGTCATCATCTCCGTTCAAGAGATTTCAGTCTGTGATACGAAAGCAGAGCGACACGGTCGGTTTAAAGGTGCATTCAGCTTATATTCCACATCAAAGAGAGAGATAACACCTCTAGAATAATTATATTAATGTTTAATATTAGGATAAGCTTACTTTCGCTTAATTAAGCTTGCTGTAAGATAACTTTGCCTTTGTGCTGTCGTCTCTAAGCGACCGTGATGACTGAAGGCTCTCCCATGCAAATGTGTGTGTGTGTGTGTAAAACGCTCAGTCCCGTGCGAGCTCCTGACAGACCGTGTAGACTGAACTGCCCGCGCGCTTGTCTTCCATAGAAGGTCCTGTTTGAACCTTCAGTCCTAACCACGCATGACCTGCGAGCTTAGCAAGCCGTGCTGATCCTTCTTCACCTCTGAGAGGCGCCCGTTTTATGTGGACGCACGTCGTCTCTCGGGCGTCTGGAGACGGCAGTTTGAATAATATTCAAATAAAGTTGTAATCGTGGACTGAACCGGGCATGTCTGCTTCCACCTGGTTATTCGTTGTCCTCATCACTTCATTCTCGCTACTTTGAACATCCGGGACTGAGTGTTGAGCAGTTCCTCCTAACAGCAGCTGATTCTAAAAACCTCTATAAACTTGCTTTAAGGTGTGTGCGTGGGGTTTTTTTTTTTTTTTTTTTTTTTGGAAGGGGGGGATTTAGATTAACAAATCATTCAGAAATTATAGAAAACGTTTTTGGTTCAGGACTCGGATTATGCCGACGTATCATAAAAAACGGAGCCGGTAAACATGTTAAGGGATTGACTTGGAAACCAGATGGACAGATATCATTACCAGCCTGAGGTGACTCGATTTTAATGGATTTATTTATTTACTTGTTTATTTTTAATCCTAAAGTAATAGATGTGGTCAGATCTGAGCCACTTTTGTACATGGTCTTGGACTGGATGCGTATACCATATGCGGCCATGTGACTTGAATGACAACGGGCAGATTGGAGCTCGTTCGACTTTGTGCTTCTGCGCAGGCGTAGAGAGCGCTCTCTGACGTTAGCACTGGCACCGCGGAAACTTCATAGCAGTGCTAGCGACAGCTTCCAAAACAGCGAACACCCCTACACGGTGTTTGACGTGAGGTGAGACGCAGGTGTTGGACACCGCGAGTGACCACGCGAGGTTTTCTCTCATGTTTAAATTTTTGAGCGGGAAGCGTAATCATGACGACCAAACCTATCGCCCCCCCTCAGTATAAACACACACACTCTGGGAAGCTGTTATGTCCGTCCAGCAGTGGACAGGTGATTGTTAGTCATTTCTGATATAAACTTGGTGTCACTCTTTGTGCGCACGCATTTGTAATCCAGAGACTCGCCATAGAAATACGACAACGTCGAAGTGCTTGTTTTTTATTTGTATATTTGTCCCCTGGAGTGCAGTGGATCGCTGGTTCCTAGTCCAGCGTCAGGGAGGCTTTTCTGACGTTCTACAAGAGGCAACTTGCGAGATGTTAATCGCTTTAAAAAATAATAATTCCCTACTTTCTATTATTCATCGTGAATAATAGAAAAGACATTGTGAGCGTAAATATCTGAAAGGTCATGAGTGTAAATGTAAATGTCCAAGTACTTTAAATTCTATTCTATAAGATAAAACAACAGTACAAACTTTAAAGAACTTGTTCTGCAAGATGAAACCGAAAAAACGGTTACAATTTCTAGGAAAAAAGTGCATCTAAAGAACCGTGTATAAAATCTTGTTCTTCTGGCCAAGGCCATATATTTATATTATTTATCCAGTATTTATATATTTATCCATTTACTTATTTATTGATTATTGTTATTATTTTTAATAATAATTGTTATTCTTTTTAAATCCCTTTCATTATATCTTTAACTTAATATTACATTGGTTCGTATAAATTGGTTGAATGTTTAATGTGTTTCTGCCATGAAATAGCCTGTGAAACCCTGATACTAACAAACAAGATAAAACAACCATTAATGTTTCATGGCATTAAAAACGGCAGCATTTTTGTGTACGTAAAAAGCGCCAGTAGGACGCCGTCGTACGTAGCAGGCCGAGTGCGCGGCTCCACCCAGGAATTGGGAAGTAAAACCACGGTGCTGATGTAGTGCCAGGACAAAGCCCGGGATTTGACTGAATCATGATGGTTATCATGAGGGTAATGGTTCTTTCACCGCAGGTCTTCTATAATGTGTGTAAGTGCAGTGATCCGCTGTCAAAGTGTGACACAGCGTCAGTGGTTACTGATTTAACTTTCTCACACACACACTGCCTGGTTCCAAAAAAAATTTAACAAAAAAAAAGTAACAACTTTAGAGGGGTCAAATTATTGGCCTGCATCGAGTACTGAAATCAATTAAGGAGATTGGGTTAAGAGCTGTCCAGTACATTAATAAAACCTGTAAGAATAGTGATGAACCTCTAACTTTATGAAAGAAATGTGGTCCAAAAAAAAAAAAAAGATAAACTGACAGTAGAAATCAGAGCTATGCTTAATAGTGAAAGTAAGAGCATTTCCGTGTGGTGAGAACTCACAGGACTGGAACTAAACAGCTGCGTGTCTGTAAGAAAACCACTCGTTAGTGAGACTCATCAAGAAAGAAACATTTTAAATTTGTTAGAGAGCAGAATGGATGAACTTTGGTGCGATGGAAGAAGGTCATGTGGTCTGATGAGTCCAGATCGAGCCTATTCCAGAGCGATGGGCGTGTCTGGGTAAGACGCGATCGAACAGACTCAGCAAACAAATGAAGTCAGCTGACGAGCTGAATATACTGAATAACCAGGTTGTCACTTCCTGGTGGTGCAGAACTATTCCAGGATTGTGAAAGAGAGATTCTATAAGCACAAAGAATAATTTTCACACATGAACTAGACAACACACTTTTCAAAGAAGTCTTGACGTCTGCGACTTTTTTTTTCAGAGCAACTTAATAGGGCATTGCAGCAACTGGTCGAGGCACTCGATGCTGAGTTGAATCCGGTGTGGTAGAGACACACAATAGGGGGATTATAAAACATTTTATAGGCTTTACACTCTAGCAGCGGAAGTGCTGCTTTAACAAACCCTTAAGACCTTCCACACGGTCAGATGTTTGCATCTTCATGTTTGAATACACACGCTCATCTCAGATTATCGTGGTTGAATTACGTCCCGATTAAAAACCATCACGTGTTGAAAATGCTGTAAGTTTATTGCTGTACACTCGTCACTTAACGATTTCGCAATGTTGTAATGTTAAGTCAAGTCAGTATAAGTCAACGGCCGATTTGTGTGTGTGTGTGTGTGTGTGTGTGTGTGTGTGTGTGTGTGTGTTTACACCAGTTCAGAAGGAATCAATTGTCTGCGCGTGATCGAGTGAACACACATGACTGGAGTGACGTATACGTTAAACAATGCACTGATTTGTTGTGACCCGTGGCATTATGTCGCATGCTGGGGCTTTTATTCTACAAACATGACAGTCGATGTCGTATGAAGATGTCAAGAAGCTATATAAAGTATTTTTTATTTTTGTTGTAACTGATAATTGATAAATTGGGCTCTGAACACATGGGGTCATTGAAATGATCGTCTGCATGATGTGTCCTTGTGCATCTAGGGGGGGGGGGGGAAAGTCAATTGATGAATGCAAAACTTTTTCCTTGTTGTACCTTAGCCGAGTCCTGAAATGGTGTAGCTGCATAGAAGATGATTCCAGAAAGCTTCTGAAAATCTTGTACATGTTCAGTATGAGGAAATTGTACAGTTCCAGAGAAGGAATGTTTAACAGTTGTGGCATGGATTCAAAACAACACGCCAGAGGTTAAAAGAACAAGCTTGACAAGACCTTTGCCGTTTAGCAGACCGCCACGCCCAGATAAACCCTTTATAGGGCACACATCAAAATATCTGAGATTAAATTTTAGACATTTTCAAGACAGAATAGATGTGTGTGAATGACCGGGACTACAGGGAACAGAAGTAAAGAAGGTACTTTGAGTACTTCGGGTCAGCGGTCCAGAGTAATGGAGAGTGTGGAAAGGAGGTGAAGAGGCGTGTACAGGCAGGTTGGAACGGGTGGAGAAAAGTGTCAGGTGTGTCGTGTGATCAGTAAGAATGAAAGCAAAGTTGTTCAAGACAGTGGTGAGACCAGCGATGCTCTACGGCTTAGGCACAGTGGCACTGAAGAAAAGACAGGAGGCAGAGATGAAGATGTTGAGGTTCTTTTTGGGTGTGACTAAGGATGGACAGGATCAAGAATCCATCAGGGGGACGACCCATGTTAGATGTTTTGGAGATGAAGTCAGAGAGACCAGATTGAGGTCGTTTGGACATGTTCAGAGGAGAGATTGTGAATACATCGGTAGAAGGATGCCGAGGTTGGAACTGCCAGGCAGTAGGTCTAGAGGAAGACCAAAGAGGAGATCTATGGATGCAGTGAGAGACAACATGAAGTTAGTTGGTGTGAGAGAGGAGGATGCAGAGGATAGGGTTAGATGGAATCTGAAAGGGAAAAGACGAAAGATGAAGAAGAAGAAGATTTTCATTTAATTTTTAAAATCGTGCTCAGGGTGGTCTCGCACCTTCAGGGTTCAAGTTTCCTCCAGTCCAGTTTCCATCCAGAGTTCAAAGACATGCAGATTGGACTAATTGGTGTTTCCGAATCAAATATATTTCAGCAAAAAAACAAACAAACAAATGTACAATAATGTTTATTTTGTACAAATACGTGTTTTGGCTTGGGGTGCTGATACTGGCACGTTTAAGTTACAGAATGTATTTCATCATCTGATTCTCGCAACATTTATCACAACTCCGACACTTTTGTTTTCTCAGAAACACCTCAGAGCCGAGGTGCGGTTTCCTCATCCTGGTGTTTCTCACAGTCGAGTGGAGATGCATGAAGAATCGTTTTATAATCAGAATGAGAAACTTGTCAGTTGAGAGCGTATTCACCTACACACACTAATTTATCTACGATTTGCAAACAGTGACTAATAACATGAAACTTTTTATATAGAAAACTAAACAGTTGGTGTGTGTTGTGCCAGTATCTTATGTATAGTTACTACAGTTACAGTTCCCACATTCCTCCTTCTTCCTGAAAATTATTTAATGGCTGAAATCTAGACATTATAATTACAGTGCCTTGCAAAAGTATTAACCCCCTTGGCATTTTTCATGGTTTGTTACATTATAACCTGTAAATTAAATGTTTTTTTTCTTTTCTTTTTTTTTTAATTGTATGTGATGGATCTGCACTAAAATAGTCTAAGTTGGTGAAGTGAAAGTGACCCAGTATAAAAACAAAAAAGCGACTTGCAGCTGTAATTTGCCACAAAAGGTTTTTTGACCATTTTTGTTGTTTGCTTAACAATAATAATAATTTTCAAAAATCACATCTTCAAAGTTGTATATTCATTTTCTGTAAATGAAATGAGGCAAACCTTCACAGTCCATTTTATTTCCAGGTTGTGAGGCAACAAAACATAAAAAATGGCAAGATGGTGAATACTTTTGCAAGGCACTGTATAACTTTGCGTTAAATGAAAATCTAAATCTAGAAAGAAAATAGTTCAAGACTAGTTTGGACATATCAAAAGAAAAGTTTCCTTTCCAGATACAATCATTAATTTTTATACCTTTTCTTTATTTTCTGACTTTCTGTTGTTGGAAGATGGGTTAGAAATGATAAATAAACGTGTTTTAGCAGAGATGTAATTTGTAGTTTGTGAGCTACTGTATCTAGCAAACATTCTGATGAGACGTTCAGATTTAATATCTTATAATCTAGGAGTTCTTCATGGCATGTTGTCAGATCGAGCAGTCTCTTTAGTCTGAAGAACAGAGCCAAGTGTGGTGCAAAATCCTAAAATTAGTCGAGTTTTATTCCTGTTTGCTTGTTAAAAATAGTAATAAAACCTATTTTTAACAGCAGCCTGCTGTATTTGCTTGCTAAGACAACTACTGCGTTTTAGGAGGCACAGAAAGTTTGTATGTTTAATTATTCCTTTAAAAACATGTATCATTAATAACCAGATGCTATGAATGGTAAATGAATCCTGTATCTGTGCTGTATCCCGACACTGCAGTCTGTTAGATATCCTATGACGATATATAATGGCAGCTTTCTGATGACTTTTGTCACTATATAGTTCGTAGATGTTGTAATATGTTCTTGTAAGTTGTTTTACTTAATGTTTTATTTATTTATTTGTTTATTTTTAAATACACTGCCTGGCCAAATGAAAAATTTAGCAATGGAAAAAGGTCATGTGGTCTGATGAGTCTAGACTGGACCCTAGTCCAGAGCGATGGGCGTGTCATGGTAAAAAGGGAAGCGCATGAAGCGATCATGCATAGTGTCCACTGTACAAGCCTCCAGGCAGCGTTATGATCTGGGGTTGCTTCAGTTGCTCAGGTCTAGACTTGTCAACTGACGACCTGAATGTACTGAATGACCAGGGTTTGAATGACGTCTATGAAGTTTTTCTTCCCTAAAGACACGGAAATATTCCAGTATTGTGAAAGAGTGCTTCTGGAATCCTTTTCACACATGAACTGGATAAAGATAAAAGGCTGTCTAATCATCACCACACACATGCGTCTCTCCCCTTAACGTACGGCAGCGGTAAATCGCTATTCGCCCTCTTTTGCATACGTGTCTGGATGATAAGGCGAGCACTTTTCGGTCGGGTGAAGATTAGGTGACAAAGATCACCTAATCTTTTAGATTTAAATGTTTCTTTTAAAGTTGAATTAAAATAAACTTTTTTTAATTATTAACTTTAATTCAAGTTAATTAAAAAATATATTAATTTCTTAAATTTAATTAAATCTTAAATTTAATAAAAAAAAACTTTTTTAAAATAAAGTTAAATTTAAATGTTTCTTTTAAAGTTTAATATTTCATATTATAAACTTAATATGAAACATTTAACTTTCCTGTAAACTTTTGTAGTTCATTTTTACATTATATAATATTAGCATTTATTATTTTCTCTTGTATCTTAAAAAAAAACACATACATTACGACATGAAATATTACATTTGTTTGTGCATATATACGTTCAAACATAAAATTGAAACTTAAGGAATTGTTTGTCAAGATTATATAAATCTTGAAAACGTCTTTTAAACTGGTAACCGTGTATTTATTAACATAATACACCTGAAGGTAATTAAAAAACTTGACTTATTTAAAAAAAAATAAAATTACAAACTAGCTGGAGGCAGCATATCTTCAAAACCGTTTAAATAATTAATATTTTTTAGTGTTAAACATTTGTATTTTTATTTTTTATTTTAAGTTAAGTTTGAAATTATTTTTCTCCAAATTTGTCTTCAAGAATAAATGTGATTATTTCGAACTATATGTTTCTATATGTGACCTATAACATGGTGTGTATCGATCCACGTGGCTCGCCCTTACACTATGCACGCCCAGGGACTGGAAGCAGTCGGGATCGTACCCGCGCGGGTTTGTCACGTTTTCCCGGCAGTCTGAGTCATAAGGAGTGAAGCCAGTATCTTAGGAAACTCTCGTCCTCGGCATCCTCTCATAGCCGTAAAATTCCATCCAGCTTGTGGTTTTGTTTCTTGTACTCGGTGATGAATGGTGTGTGTTGTGTGTAAACTCCCCCTCTGGACGACTCGGGACTCGTTTCCACCCCCACCGTCTCTCTCTCTCTCTCTTTCTCTCTGCCTGCGAATGTTAACCTTTCATTATGTCATTATGTCGCACTGAAACTAGTCTTTGTCAGAGGAAGAATACGCTTTCTACAACACTGCTAGCGGTGATCACGTACATACTCATGCTCTTCTTTCTCTCTCTTTCTCTCTCTGTGTCTCTCTGTGGGCTTGTGCAGGCCAGGCTCGCTTCATTGTCAGTATAATTTTAAGACAATTGTAGTGTTGCGTTACATTTTTCTTCACTAATGTTAGTAGTTCAATATGAACAACAGTTTCGTGTTTCTTTACTTATATAGCGGTGCAAATTTAATCCGTTCTGGAGCAGAGATCTTAAGGTGAAATTTTGTATTGCGAAACGCATTTTCCCCTTAGGAACAAATGTGAATGCAGATAATCCGTTCCAGCCATGATTATGATTCCTCTTTGCATCGGCTTCTTTAGAAACCATACTGAAAGCGACTCACTTTTCTTCTTGATACCGTCCTTGATAACATTCTTGGGACCTGCGGTGCTGTGTGTTTACTAAATCGTACACAAAAAGCAAAAAAAAAAAAAAAACACAAACAAAATATGTAAACTCACTTGGCTTTCCACTTACACAAACACATTTTGATCTGCTAATTTATGTACTCTGTCTGGAAGTACTCGAGACCGGCTTGGTCACTCATATGCAGAAAATGTGGCAGGTTCCTTGCAAAATTTTAGTTCTTATGGCGAGATTCGACCACTGTAGATGACTTTATCGAAAACTTTGTCAACCAGTTCTTGTTAAATTTCCATAAAAGCTAATTGACGAAACTAAAGACAACATAATATGGTGATGTGAAACGAATTAGCTAGCTAGTTACGTTCATGAATACGGCGGGAAAAAAGTTAAGTGTTTCTCATAAAGATGTGCAAGATATCTTTTGAGGAAGTTTGCAGGTTGCAGTGATGGCCATGAAGGATATAAGAAGGGGACGTGGCCAGACTTAACATCTAGCATGTACGCGTTACTCCGGAAATGGATGTCGCTGCTAGTAGCTAGAATAAGCAACTTGTCCGTTTTTGTAAAATCAAGAACATATACAGGTAGTCCCCTACTCGTGAGCAAGTCCCGTCCCGGGAGCACGTTTGTAAGTTCGATTTGTTCTTAAGTCCGACAAAGTGAGTCTTGTACGTCTTTGACACAAATATACAATGTAAAGCGAACCAATCCACCTCAATAAATCCCTGTCCCCTTTCACCACACTCCATCATGCCATCATGTGACCAATAACCGTAATCGTGCATAACGAAATGAATCTTACACGTCAAATGAAAAGTTTTGTCTCTGCACCTTCAAATCCAAGACGCCATTTTGTCTCAGAGCTGTTTTGCACTGTTTTGGAATGTGAACTTTGTTTTGTTGAGGATTTTCCGAAATTGTATTGTTCACCATCAGGACAGCTCTACAGGACAGACTTTTTCTGTCATCGTGCTCCCGGACTTATTCATTGAAACCGTTGAGGCTGACTGATTTCTCCCGCACCCCCCACACACACAATATACCGGACTTTAGACATTTTATGCATTCACTGAAAATATTGTATATAATTGTAAATAGGGGTATCTGGTGCACTGCAGTGTCTGTTTTTTGTACAATAAACCTGAGCTACTTGTGCGATTGATCCGGAAGGAGAATCGCGATCCGTTCGTATCTGCTGAAATTCATAACTCGACTGTTTGTAAGTCGGGGACAATCTGTATAAACTTGTATTAATTACCAGGTAACGAAGCGAGGAATTTTCAGAGAACTGAAGTCAGGACTATAAATAAACATGAACGAGCGATTAACTTTTAGTGACGCGAGATATTCCATGTAAAGCGTTCGGGTTGCCGTGGAAACGTACGACGTGTTTCAAGTCTGTGTGTTGGATTTTAAAGGAGTTGTTTCATTAGGATTTACCTAGCAACCTTTCTTTAGGCTTTCATTTTTGCAATTGTAATTTAAATTATAAGACACACACACGAGAGGAGAAAAACATTAGACTTTAATGTTTATTTTGCTCAGGTGTTAATCCTCGAAATGTTTCCAGACTTCTGTCCTTTTATAGTCTTGTTATGAAACAAAGTTTGTGTGCGTATGTGTGTGTGAAAGAGAGTGAATGAACTCTTAAGACGCTCAGTTCACCTATTATGCAGTGTGACTATTGGCTTGACTATTGTCTCTTTCTCTCTCTCTCTCTCTCTCTCTCTCACTCGCACACACACACACACACACACACACACACACACACACACACACAGACAAACACACACACACACACAATCAGAGGTCTTTGTCCACTTCATGGAGTGTGTGAGTGAGAAAGAAGAGCATGTGCGGTCTCATACACACGCGCGCACACACACACACACACACACACACACACACACACACACACACACACACACACACACACACTCCATGAAGCAGACAAAGACCTTCGATTGTGTGTGTGTTTGAGAAAGAGCATGTGTGGTCAGATGCAGAGTGAGTTTTTGAAAGGTTGCATATTCATGAGGCAGCAAGAGACACTGTGTGTGTGTGTGTGTGTGTGTGTGTGTGTGTGTGTGTGTGTGTGTGTTTGCACTTCGTCACATCCGTCAGGTTCACATGGCAGATGGGAGCCGCACGTCTGTTTCCCCTTTTTTCCTCCGTTGCTCCTGGAGTGACGCTAGATTCCTGCCATTTCCCAGCATGCTTCATGCATAAACATACACACACACACACACACACACACACAGACTCATTCCTGCAAAAACACATGCACCTGAAGTCATTCTTTTACAGCTCAGTGAATCATTAAAGTGTTTTTTCGTACATGAAGATCCTGACGCGTCCTTTTGGACTTCTCCGCGGCTCAGAGAGAGTGAGAGCAGAGTGGCGGGGAAAAAAAGAAAGAAAGAAAAGAAAGAACGTAACGTGGGCTGTTGTTTATCTGGTAAAATGATCTGGGAGTTGTTGGAGGTGTGAATCAGTGCTTAAACTGATGTCATCAGTGACACACACACACACACACACACACACACACACACACACACACACACACACACACACACACACACACACTCGTAGTGATGCACGCTTAAGGAGGTTCGGTCCAGAGGGACGGGGAGTGATGGATGACTTTATGGCGTCTATGATCTGATGTGAACCGTTAAATGAGGCGTATTCCGCCGTGTCTGCCATGTTAAAGGCAAGATTTCTCCCGTGTGTGTACGTTTTTTTTTTCTTCTTAAGAGTCCGTAGTTGAAGACGTTAACGCATATTCAAACTGACTAATGTGCCTGTGACTTTGTTTAATTACAGACTCATGATCTCGTTTTTTTTTTTTAATAATGTACAGTGCCATCTGTTAAATCTTGGAATGAACTAAAATTCTAATTTAATCTAGTTCATTAAGTAGATTAACCAGTTGTTTTGCCTCTCCAACACACATCCTTCCATGACTGTCAAGAACTAACTAACCGCACCTGACATGGCTGGCAACTGACAGTGTAATTAACAGTAGTAGAAAGTAGTTTTTTCCTCAAGGCCAATCGGTTTACTCAGATGGACCTAACTGTTGTATATCAGAACTTGTACTGTAGCATGTATACTGTTAAGCTGAATTACTGGAAAAGCACCCAATCTGGCAACCTTGCCCTGACAGGATACATTCTGAATGTTTTTACTTTTTTTCTAGACCTTCTTTCTTTGAAAACTTTGACCTGCACCATCTTGTTTGATATAAATTAATAGACATGTGAGCTATGGCGCATAATTAACTTTAAATGACGACTCAAGACAGATCTGTTTCTTCAATACTTGGATACTTTAACCATCCCCCCTCCCAAAAAAAAAAACTCTTCTCAGTTGTATTTGATTGATGACACTTGGCTAGTAACCCAGTGTAAGTATCTATCCAGTGATGCAAACTCTGAAGCACTTTTTGTAAGTCGTCCTGGATAAGAGCGTCTGCCAAATGCCTAAATGTAAACCAAAACGAGCATTAACAATTAGGTCAATATGTTTTCAATCAGTTAAATTCTTAACACCAGCTACTCTTTTAGCGATCAATTCTTAACACCCTTAGTCCCCTGTAACTGATAAGCTTTTTAATAACAGCCGTCACACAAGGTTCTTCTCCTACTAGGTTCTGCCTGCTTGATGCTTGGACCTCCACTGTTACACTCTGTAAGCCTCACTTATGTAACCAACACCTGTTTATTATTGGCTGATTCAAAAGCTTTTCCCCAAATCTGTTGGACCTTCAACTCCTCTACCCCGGAGTATGGTGTGAAATCCCTGGCTTCATCCCAGTCCACTTCAGTAGAACATTACTGTACGTATTAATGCTAGTATACGAATAACAGGTGTTGTGTAGTTGTTCACTAGTGTAAAGTGAGTATAGAGACTGTATAGAGGTAGAACATGAGGAGTGAGCCGCGCTGAACCTCGCTAATCCCCTGGGATTAGTCACAGCTGGAGCCCAATTGGATTATGGGATTTTTCGATGGCTGATACCTGACCTCTGACTTGTGCCTTGTTGCGATTTCCGTTTTTTTCCCCTTAAACACATGTACACACCATGTTTACAGTACGCTTGCACCACAGGGTAGCTTGCAGGATGATCTGATTGCAAGAACAAAGCCTAGTGAGAAAAATCTAAACTCAAAGGCAAGTGAAATGTTGTCCTGTTTGGAAGCCTTATCTTCAGCTTCCCCTGTTTGCCTGCTCGATTTCTCATCTGACGCATATCGTGTTATTTACACTTGGGGAACTCTGCCAGGGAGAGAGGATTGCATCTCTCTATCCTCTAATTAACTTCATAAATACAATTGATTTTATCGGAGCTCTGACAGTGTGATGTCGTCATAGTGATAATGTTTCAATCAGATACATCACTGAGCTTTACTATGTGTATTTACTAGATGTGAACTAGTATCTCAAAACAATTAAAGGACCCATCATTCAAATATTAGAAATCACTATTGGGGTATTTGTTTTAGGTATCTCTCAGTTTTGAGGGAATGAGCCAATATTGGGGATCTATTAAGGTTTAAGTGAGTGTTGTGGTATTTGTTGGGGAGTAAGTTAGTTTTGGTGTATTTGCTATGGCTTGAGTTAGTTTGGATGATATTTCCTTGCGCTTGTGTTAGAATTGGGGTATTTGTC
>JAAGKR010001487.1:49643-74376 GCA_011419295.1 Clarias macrocephalus
GCTGATACCTGACCTCTGACTTGTGCCTTGTTGCGATTTCCGTTTTTTTCCCCTTAAACACATGTACACACCATGTTTACAGTACGCTTGCACCACAGGGTAGCTTGCAGGATGATCTGATTGCAAGAACAAAGCCTAGTGAGAAAAATCTAAACTCAAAGGCAAGTGAAATGTTGTCCTGTTTGGAAGCCTTATCTTCAGCTTCCCCTGTTTGCCTGCTCGATTTCTCATCTGACGCATATCGTGTTATTTACACTTGGGGAACTCTGCCAGGGAGAGAGGATTGCATCTCTCTATCCTCTAATTAACTTCATAAATACAATTGATTTTATCGGAGCTCTGACAGTGTGATGTCGTCATAGTGATAATGTTTCAATCAGATACATCACTGAGCTTTACTATGTGTATTTACTAGATGTGAACTAGTATCTCAAAACAATTAAAGGACCCATCATTCAAATATTAGAAATCACTATTGGGGTATTTGTTTTAGGTATCTCTCAGTTTTGAGGGAATGAGCCAATATTGGGGATCTATTAAGGTTTAAGTGAGTGTTGTGGTATTTGTTGGGGAGTAAGTTAGTTTTGGTGTATTTGCTATGGCTTGAGTTAGTTTGGATGATATTTCCTTGCGCTTGTGTTAGAATTGGGGTATTTGTCGGGGACTGAGTTAGTTTTGGGGTATTTGTCGGGGACTGAGTTAGTTTTGGGGTATTTGTCGGGGACTGAATAAGTATTGGGGTATTTGTCGGGGATTGAATAAGTATTGGGGTATTTGTCGGGGACTGAGTTGGTATTGGGGTATTTGTCGGGGACTGAGTTGGTATTGGGGTATTTGTCGGGGACTGAGTTGGTATTGGGGTATTTGTCGGGGACTGAGTTGGTATTGGGGTATTTGTCGGGGACTGAGTTGGTATTGGGGTATTTGTCGGGGACTGAGTTGGTATTGGGGTATTTGTCCTGGGAGTGAGTTAGTATTGGGGTATTTGTCCTGGGAGTGAGTTAGTATTGGGGTATTTGTCCTGGGAGTGAGTTAGTATTGGGGTATTTGTCCTGGGAGTGAGTTACTGTTGGTGTATTTGTCCTGGGAGTGAGTTACTGTTGGTGTATTTGCTGGGGATTTAGTTAGTTTTGGGGTATTTGTTGGGGCTTTGGTTAGTTTTGGGGTATTTGCTGACCATGAAGTTAATTTTGTGGATTTTTTTGTGTCTCAAGTTAGAATTGGGATATTTGTTGGGCCTTGAATTAGTATTGGGGCAATTGCTAGGGACTGCATTAGTATTGGGGCAATTGCTGGGGACTGCATTAGTATTGGGGTATTTGTTTGGGATTGAGTCAGAACTGGTTATTTGCTGGCCCTGAGTTACTATTGGGGTATTTGCCAGGCACTGAGCTACTATTGGGGTATTTGCGGGCCTTGAGTTAGTATTGGGGTCTTTGCCCTGGGAGTGAGTTACTGTTGGTGTATTTGCCAGGGACTAAGTTAGTTTTGGTGTGTTTGTGGGTTACTACTGAGAATATTTTCTGGCATGTGATTTATTATTTGTCACGATTGAAGGTAGTGAAGCATTTAGCTCACACTCTGATGCTGCTGCAGATTTCAGGCTCTTCGTCAGACTTTAATTAACCTTTCTGTTCACACTAACTCGTTAGCAGAAATTTAAATGTTTAAATTAGGCAGGAAGCCGATGGTCTGTGATTCTCCAGCTCATGGTTTGTAGAGTTGAGGATTTTCCCTCAGGACAACATCAGAGATTTAACGAACGTGCTGTGTTTAATCCAGACGTTGCCTCACACACGCACACTTTTGTAAACGCCTATTTAATTAAATAACTCTTCTAAAAGAGCACATTTAAATGTCTTTTCCTTCTGTTGTTTTTTTTTTTGTTTTTTGTGTGATGCTGCATCTGTCACATCGCTCTCTTCTGTCAGCAAGCCCATCTGCTACGATATCGGCCTTCGCCAGTATTGCATAGAGTTCTGGGTAAGAGGCCATCGTGCTGATGGAGGTATGAGTGAACGGTGCTGCCTGTGCGAAGCTGAAGAACACAAAAATGTGACACAAAGGAGATCAATCAAGCCACGAGGGACAGACTGTGTATCAGAGCCCTGTAGATAGGACAGGGGAGGCATTGTGATCTAAAGTGCTCTAATCTTATTTTCGTGTGTGTGTGTGTTGCAGTTGCTGGGAGCAGCGTTCCTGGCTATCGGACTCTGGGCATGGGCTGAAAAGGCAAGTAGACAACACAAAGAGATGAAGACACACCGGTGATTTATGACAGGCCTTACATTCCTCTCCTCTTTTATTATCGAGCTTAGCAACACGCAGCACAGGATTCTCATGCAACGTTTTAAGCTAATTTAAGTAAGGAATATGACACTCCAGATTGTGCTGTTATTTGAAAATAAAACACAGAAAACACGCACACACACACATACATACACATGCACGTACGTACATGTGCAAAAGCACAAACCACAGCCTGTCCTCAAACTGAGAAAAGTGAGAAAATGGAAGACGTTGACAAAAAGAGTGCTTACTCTTGGTGAGACTGCTTCCATAAATTTTAAATAAATGCCTCCAAAATACAAACCTTCACCACATCAACACTTAAAAAGATTGCTTTGTTAAGGAAGAAATTTTTTAAATCTGTTTATTAGTTTTTGGTTATGTGGAGCATTTGCAGTACAAGTCCCGGTGTGTGAGCAGTTACTATAGAAACAGTAACAGAACGGGCGCAGTGATCATACCCTGTTCATGTTACAGCCAGAAATAATCGTTCAGCAGGACCTTTGTAGAAGATGCTGTTACCTAGCAGGCACATAAAGTAGTCATGAGTAAGGGTGCAAGAAAAGTACTGAGTAAGAGAGCAAGTAATGTCCTGAGTTAAAGAGCAAGTTCCTGAGTCAGGGAGCGGCCAAAGGAACGGGTAAAGTACTGAGTCTGGGCGCGAGTGAAGTACCGGGTCTGGGTGTGAGTAAAGTATCGAGTCTGGGCGCGAGTGAAGTACAGAATAAAGTACCGGGTCTGGGCGCGAGTAAAGTACAGAATAAAGTACCGGGTCTGGGCGCGAGTGAAGTACAGAATAAAGTACCGGGTCTGGGCGCGAGTGAAGTACAGAATAAAGTACCGGGTCTGGGCGCGAGTGAAGTACAGAATAAAGTACCGGGTCTGGGCGCGAGTGAAGTACAGAATAAAGTACCGAGTCTGGGGTCGCGAGTAAAGTACAGAATAAAGTACCGGGTCTGGGGTCGCGAGTAAAGTACAGAATAAAGTACCGGGTCTGGGGTCGCGAGTAAAGTAGCGGGTCTGGTTGCATACAGAGTAAGGGCATGAGCAAAGACTAAGTAAAGTACTGTGTTAAGGAGTAAGTAAAGTACAGAGTTGAGGAACGGGAGAAATACTGATTAAAAACTCAGTCAAGGAGCGAGTAAATTAGTAAGTAAAGTGGCATGTAATTTACTGTGTATCTCTCAGGGTACAAAAAAGGTACAGATCAAGACTCTCTTCTGTTCTGCCACCTGGATGTCTGAACAATCTGAGTCACTAACAATCATCGAATGTGTAAACCCCCAACTATGCTTAAGTGAAACACCAAATCCCACAAATGTCATGTAGACGTTTGTACATTCGTGTAGAGGGTAAAGTAGGTAAAGTACGGAGTAAAGGAGCAAATAAAGTATGGAATAACACAATGGCTAAGGGATCAGGTAAAGGTGCGAGTAGCAGGTAATAAACGTTTCAACATATTTTCATATTCGTTTTCTTGACTTCTTTTCTTGGCACTGTGAGCAAGGGTCACGCCTTGCTGTTGGAAAACTAGAGGATGTGGATGGATGGGTGAAATGTATCTACAGGCTGAAATACACTCGTTCACCGGGGCAGGATGGTGAAAAAGACAAAAATAGTATATACACTATATGTTGATTAATTAAGTGCAGACTGGAAGTTTCTGTGAGTGATGTTTTATAATGCTAGTGAAGTTACAACGCTGTTTGCCCTTATAATGATAATCGAACAGTATTTATGATGAATCAACAGCAAGTTGAGCAAGTAGTGGGATCTAAAGAGGTATAGAAAGATATAAAGAAGTATTTTTAAGTGTTATCCCTGGAGCACTCGAGAAGTGTGAAGGTAAAGCTTTGAAATGCTCATCTAAGTGTGTTAATCCCATGAGAATCAACACAAACTCACCTCTGCACTGTTGAAGGTGGGGAATTTTTACTACATCTCAACATGAATTCAGGGTTCTGCACCCTGTCAGAGTCGCAATTCATGTATTTATAGCAGTCTTTAGTCTGGGTTCAGAGCGTCGTGGTTTCCCCTCTCAGCGAGATGAATCACTGTCCCACTGAGACGCTCGGTCACGGTACGCTTCACTCCGAAAGCTCAGCCTCTCCGGCCAGACTCGGTTTGTTCACCAATTAGTAAACAGGAAGTTGATGTGTTTGTTTTGAGTCAGTGTTAGTTGTTAGTTAGTTGCTAGCTGTTGAAGTAGCAATGATGATGAACGAGTGACTCTCACTAGGACCATGGATTTACCACAGTACCACAATTTTTTTTTTATGTTTTGGTTTCCATGGTGACATTTGTGTTTCCACAGGGCGTACTGTCGAACCTGTCGTCCATCACGGACCTGGGCGGCTTTGACCCCGTGTGGCTCTTCATCGTAGTCGGAGCGGTGATGTTCATCCTCGGCTTCGCCGGCTGCATCGGAGCTCTGAGGGAAAATACCTTCCTGCTCAAATTTGTGAGTTCTGCACCGCACATGTATGAGTTTGTGTGCATGCTTCCTGCAGAAGGTTGGCTCGGTTTCCTCTTCCTCAATCATTTCAAGGTTCCCTCGTGGACGCGGGGATGGAATCAATTAGTCGCTTGAGTGGCACTAATCCACAACAAAGTCTCTGCAGATATTTCGCCACGTGACCCATGTGGTCGTCTTAAGAACTGGTGAACTGTATGAAAAACCGATGTGTACAAATCGTCATGTTTTGGCCAGGTCAGGCCATGGGGGAGGGGGGACGGTTGCCTTGTGTTGCCTTGCATGTGCTATCTGCCGTCTTTGATATAGATGAGCTCGCGGATGTTTATGATTGGCTAGTGTCACAATGATTGACAGGGGAGGTAGATTTATGCCCCTCCCACCCTGACAGCAGGGTCAGGTTTGCTCTCTTGGGCACCTGACCACGATTCAAACTATGATACAATGCCTTTTTTTTCTCAACATCGATTCAATCATCGATTTCTCAAGTCAATTAGGAAACACTTGACATTTTTTGGATTTTGCAAAACGCAAAAAAAATTACATTTGTAAAACACGTTAGATTTTTTGATTTGTAAAACTTGCTCAGTTTTTGTTTGTAAAAATTTGTAAAACAAAAAAATTTGTAAAACACGTGAAAAGATTTTAAACTTTAAAAAAAATTGTAAAAGGTGATTTTTTTTGTTTGTTGTGAAATTAATGTTAAATTTTTGTTTGTAAAATAGTTTTGTAAAATGTAAAAATTTTTGTTACTTGATGTTCAAAAAATTATGTTAGTAAAAACTGGGATTAGAGCTGTGCAGTTAAACCGATTATCATTTGTTGGTTGATTCGAAAAAATTTAACATTGACATTTGTTTTAGAAATATTTTGCAGAAAATACAAGCTTGCATCTTCTGCGTTTTTTTAAATTCTTGAAATCCTCTAATTTGTCGCCATTCCTCTTTTTTCGTCGTCGTCGTCAGTTTGAGTTTATGTGCAGGCAGTACAACACCGCCACCTATTGGACTGGAGTCTGGAGCAGAAAATTGGCAGGGCAGAAAGGATGATCGCATTGAATGCAACGTGACATTTAAACAATCAGCAAACACGTCATTTCAGTGTTTATTAGAAACTTTTAGTAATTTTTAATACCTTAAAGCTGTTTGAGACAATTCAGACAATAAACATTAGTGCTGTTGAATCAATTATATATACAATACACACACACACACACACACACACACACACACACACACACACACAAATCATCAGACTATGATTCACAGTTCTAGAGTCAAACATGTATTATCCGATTCCAGTGAAAATGTGAACGTGTCGCTGAACTTTAGCCCACATATTTACATGTTTTGTTGCCCTTGTGCAGTTCTCTGTGTTCTTGGGGCTGATCTTCTTCCTGGAGCTCACAGCTGGAATCCTGGCCTTCGTCTTCAAAGACTGGATCAAAGACCAGCTGAACTTCTTCATCCAGAACAACGTTAAAGCGTACAGAGACGACATCGACCTGCAGAACCTCATCGATTTCGCCCAGGAATATGTGAGTCCTGTGTTTAGGGTCCTGTCGGTTTATACTCAGGTTTGCCCTCGGTGGTGTACAGTACTGATTTATTACTTCTAAAGAGTCAGACTTTCTTGTATTTTTTATGTATTTTTGAGGAATAGTTCTCCTTGCTTCCAGAAGGTCTCTTTTGGCTCTTGTTATTTTAAGATGAAAGTTTTTTGTTTGTTAAGGCACACAGTGATCTATCAATTATTCAAGCATGAGAAAAACATGTAACTTACAGCAGGAACCAATGAGAAACAGGTGCAGATGATCAGGCTGTGATTAGTGTACTGGTGATGCTGAATGCTGAGTGGTTGGAACAGACGAGGGGAGAAATGAGGTCGCTGCTGATGTTGGAACAAACTTTGGGGACAACGTTAAACATATTGCATCTGATTTTTAATCAATCAAGTTATTAATATAATTAATTTTAAAGATTTATAATATAGGATTACTGTAACATCAGGAATAGATTGCACTGATTTCCTGGCCCAGTGGAATGAGTCGTCGTGTTGTATGGAAATAATTCACACCTGCCAGTGTTATGTTTTGACCCAGTGTGAATCCTAATCGGGTTCTGTGTGTCTAATTCGATCCGTGTCCGAATGCGCCGCATCGTTTTTCAATAATCAGGTAATAAGTGTGTGTGTGTGTGTGTGTGTGTGTGTGTGTGTGTGTGTGTGTGTGTGTCAGTGGTTGTGCTGCGGTGCGCATGGGCCGGAGGACTGGAACCAGAACATCTACTTCAACTGCACGGACCAGAACCCAAGTCGAGAGCGCTGCGGCGTTCCCTTCTCCTGCTGTATCAAAGACCCGGCTGTGAGAACCTCACACACACACACACACACACACACACACACACACACACACACACACACACACACACACACTTGCGCACACTTCTTATACAACATGTACATGAAAATTTCCACATGCTTAGCTTCGTGTACATACGTACACACACACACACACCTTATACACATGCTTAGCTAGATGTGTATATACATGCACACACACACACACACACACACACACACACACACACACACACACCCCTTATACATGACTGTACAGTTGTGCCCCAAAGTTTTGAGAATTACATAAACATTGGAAATTGGAAAAGTTGCTGCTTAAGTTTTTATAATAGCAATTTGCATATACTCCAGAATGTTATGAAGAGTGATCAGATGAATTGCATCGTCCTTCTTTGCCATGAAAATTAACTTAATCCCGAAAAAAACTTTTCACTGCATTTCATTGCTGTCATTAAAGGACCTGCTGAGATCATTTCAGTAATCGTCTTGTTAACTCAGGTGAGAATGTTGACGAGCACAAGGCTGGAGATCATCATGTCAGGCTGATTGGGTTAGAATGGCAGACTTGACATGTTAAAAGAAGGGTGATGCTTAAAATCATTGTTCTTTCATTGTTAATCATGGTGACCTGCAAAGAAACGCATGCAGCCATCATTGCGTTGCATAAAAATGGCTTCACAGGCGAGGATATTGTGGCTACTAAGATTGTACCTAAATCAACAATTTATAGAATCATCAAGAACATCAAGGAAAGAGGTTCAATTCTTGTTAAGAAGCTTCAGGGCCAACAAAGTCCAGCAAGCGCCAGGATCGTCTCCTAAAGAGGATTCAGCTGCGGGATCGGAGGGCCACCAGTGCAGAGTTGCTCAGGAATGGCAGCAGGCAGGTGTGAGCGCATCTGCACACACAGTGAGGCCAAGACTTTTGGAAGATGACCTGGTGTCAAGAAGGGCAGCAAAGAAGCCAAAAAAAAAACATCAGGGACAGATTGATCTTCTGCAAAAAGTCTGGCGAATGGACTGCTGAGGACTGGGGCAAAGTCATATTCTCGGATGAAGCCTCTTTCCGATTGTTTGGGGCATTTGGAAAAAGGCTTGTCTGGAGAAGAAAAGGTGACGCTACCATCAGTCCTGTGTCATGCCAACAGTAAAGCATCCTGAGACCGTTCATGTGTGGGGTTGCTTCTCATCCAAGGGAGTGGGCCAAAAAACACAGCCATGGATAAAGAATGGTACCAAAACACCCTCCAACAGCAACTTCTTCCAACAATCCAACAACAGTTTGGTGAAGAACAAGGCATTTTCCAGCACGATGGAGCACCGAGCCATAAGGCAAAAGTGATAACTAAGTGGCTCGGGGACCAAAACGTTGAAATTTTGGGTCCATGGCCTGGAAACTCCCCAGATCTTAATCCCATTGAGAACTTGTGGTCAATCCTCAAGAGGCGGGTGGACAAACAAAAACCCACTAATTCTGACAAACTCCAAGAAGTGATGATGAAAGAATGGATTTATATCAGTCAGGATTTGGCCCAGAAGTTGATTGAGAGCAGCGCAGTCGAACTGCAGAGGTCCTGAAAAAGAAGCACCAACACTGCAAATACAGACTCTTTGCATAAATGTCATGTGATTGTTGATAAAAGCCTTTGAAACGTATGAAGTGCTTGTAATTATATTTCAGTCCATCACAGAAACAACTGAAACAAAGATCTAAAAGCAGTTTAGCAGCAAACTTTGTGAAAACTAATATTGTATATACTAAATAATGTACACACACACACACACACACACCTTATACATGACTGTACATGAAGCTCACCACATGTCATAGTTGTGCACACACACACCTTATATACAACTGTACTTGAACGGAACATCATATTTAACTCCACGCTTAAACACACACACTCACAATTTTGCATGAAAGTCACAACACATTCACACACACAGCTTTCCTTCTCCCTTTCCTTCTTCTTTCCTCTCTGTCTGCCTTTCTCTCTCTCTCTCTTCTCTACTCTTCTCTTGCTCTCTCCGCTCCTCCACTGTGTGTTTCCTTTAGGAAATGAGATCCTCTTGTTTGGACAGGGCTGCATGTGTGTGTGAGTGTGTGTGCGTGCCTGTGTGTTTTATCTCCGCAGTGCAGAGTGCTCGCACATCTGTGTGCAGTCGATCTATTTTCCTTCCAGCTGTCATCTCAATCACAGCACTGATGCTCTCACACTGCACGTTATTGTGACATTAACAGCGCACACACACACACACACACACACACACACACACAATACTCTTAAATAATCACCTGTGGGTTGTTTAATTCTAACTCTAACACCAAACTGTTGTTTGTTTTTCCCGATCCGAGTCTCTCCAGTAGTTTATTATTATTATTATTATTATTATTATTATTTATATATATATATATATTTTTAAACATGGTGTCTTATATCAGGAGTGACCATGTCATTGTCCTCTGCTCTTTCCAGGAAGATGTCATAAACACCCAGTGCGGATATGATGTGCGGCTTGAAGCAGTAAGTACCGTCATCATCATCATCATCATCATCATCATCATCATCATGTCTCCTATGAGTTTCCCTTAATCACAGTGGCTTTAAAAACACTTCTAAACATAAAAACGAACAGAAAAGATTCATTAAATCATGTGTAAATTGTTTTAAGGATACAGTCGTACACTAGATTATTTGTCAGCTGCGTTTAAGTCAAACCGGGACTTTTGATTGCGCAGAATAACAAAATGCATTTATGAGAGGAAAAAACTCTCTTTATTTCTCTTATTTCTCTATATAATCCTCTGCCACACTAATAATGCACATATCTCAGTGTTTCACTAGTGCTTGGACACCATCAATGTAGGAGATTTTTTTCAGTACGCCGGAGCCATACATCACACCTGAAACGCTGGCCTCTTTGATGTCTACGCGAGGGCGGAGCTTATTCACAATCAGGCCTTGTACCGTGTCAGCGTTTGCGTGTTCATTTCTACTAACAGGAGTACATTATTTAACAAGACGTTCATGAATAATGAAACATACGGAGGTCTGAGGCCTTTATGCAGTTTTCTAGAAGGAAGGCTCATTTTAGTATTTGTTCCAAAACGGCGCTTTTAGCCGCTACAGCAGATGAGCCAGGGCGCTGAAGTGGCGCTTTATTTATAATGAAGTAATAAATAAAGTTTCGGTCGCAGTTAGCCCGTTAAGAGCCTTAAAATAAACATGCGGCTATTAACGATAACAAAAAGTGATGGTTCTCTGTTCCGTAAGAAAGTGTTTATGTGACATTTCATCCGGTAGGAGTCTTTAGTGTCAGCGCTTTGTAACGGCTTGTAAACCTCGAGAGAGAGAGAGAGACTATTAAACGTTACTATAAACAGATGCAAATATGTTTGCAAAACTGATTCATCCGGCCACACTGATGACGATCATTTTTATCCCTACACCCCAAATGTTTGTTCTTTCTTTCTTTCTTTTACTTATTGTACAGTTCAGGCTTTTTAAAATGCCTGACTTGAAAAACAAACTTGAAATATATTATGGAAAAGTTCTTTTCTTCGTAGGTTAATCCAAAAGAAAGTGAAACCACCTGATCAACGGTCTGGTTCTTTTTCTCCTTAGTCCAGGTTAGACACTTCTGACGTTGTCTCCGATTCAGGAGTGTCTCCGTACTAGGACTGCAACAGTTGTAGCCCATTTCCTTAAAGTCAGTGTCCATGGTGGCTCTTGACTCACTGACTCCAGCCTCACTCTGCTCCTCGTGAAGCTCTCGCAAATTTTTGAATCGGCTTTGCTCGAAAATCTTCTCACAGCCGCGGTCTTCCCTGTCGCTCTTATAACTACACATTTCCCGTCCGGTAAACTTTCAATCTACAGCACCTTCTGTGGATTATCCTCCTTGTAGTGGGTGTCGATGATTGATTGATTGCTGGCTTGACAATTGTCCTCCCCATGACTGCGATTTAATAGTTAAAAGACACAGTATTTATGGTGTATGAATAGTAATTCACTCAAACTGGAAATTAAATATTCGAATATTGTAAGATACTGGATTTTTGAGCTGATTTTCACAAGCTGTAATCATTGCAATTTAAACAGAAATATTTAATGTTAACATGTAAAGAATCTAAAAAAATAAAAAAAACTTTTCCATGATATTCTAATTGTTCAAGATGTTCTGTATATGACCACATAATGTTTACAGGATGAAAAAAAGTGTTTCTCTTTTACATGTTTAATTACAGTAATTTATCACCTTGCCAAGGCTGAGGGTTTACCAGGTCATGCTTTATTAATTTAAGGTTTTAAATGTATCTCAGAGTAAACAAATGTAACCCAAGGGCAAATCTAAAGTGTTTAATGAAACTCAGCCACCTAGAAATTGCAGAACTGCTTTCAGAAATACTTCCTTTGAATTATATGACTTGTGAATACAGTCGCTCAATAGTCCAGGACTGAAATTCCCACAGACGTTTTTTTATACATGAGCCTCTAATAAAAAACTGGACTCCATATCACCTTAAACACATCTCCTGTTATACTGAACCTCCAGTTCCTTCTAAATCAGTCTGTTATCACTCAAATGAGGATGGATTCCCTGTTGAGCCTGGTTCCTCTCAAGGTTTCTTCATATATTCATCTCGGGCAGTTTTTCGTCGCCGCCGTCACCCTCGGCTTGTTCATCAGGGACAAACTGATCATTATAATTTGCACATACAGGTACAAGTCCCTGACTTACGGACGAATTCCGTTACAGGAGCATGTCCGTAGGTCCGATTTGTTCTTAAGTCCAACGAAGTGAGTCTATACACTTTTGACACATACAATGTAAAGAGTACCATGTAAAGTCCACCTGACTAAATCGGTCCCTTTTCCCCACACTGCGCATCATGTGGCTAAACCATACCTGCACCAAAGGAAATGAATCTCGCAGTGGAATGTGAAACATAACAGTGTTGTCTCTCTGCCTGTAAATCGCGAAGGGAATCCTGGACGCCATTTTGTCTCCGAGCTGTTTTCCACCGTATTGGACTGTGAACTCTGTTTTGTTGAGGATTTTCCGAAATTAGGATTATTCGACATCGGGAGAGTTTTTTTTTTTTATACTGGACATTTTATGCATTCACTTACACACTGAAAATATTGTATATAACATTGCAGTGTCAATTTGTTTGCACAATACTGCAGATCAGGAATATGGCTCTTTATAAAAGTCATAATATAGGGATGTGTTTATGACTCATTCTGCCTCACACACACTCACATGCGGACTCCTTGTGTGTGCCTGGACCCCACCCTCAGGGGTTAAGTGCAGTAATCGATTGCTTCAAGCTCATGGAGCAGAGCCCTGTAATAACAGTGTGAGCGTCAGGGTGATAATTAGCTTCCCAGTTTAGGCAGAGGAAAGCGGCACTCTGTAATCGGGGATTCCTGAGAGCTCCGCCACGGGCGTGGTGACACCCACAGCACCCCGCCAGCTCCGTTACCATGGACACGCCGTCAGAAGTGTGTGATTTAGGGGTGCACTGTAGTCTGGTTTAACTTGTGTGTTTTTAAACGGATGTGGGAAATCAAACAAGCGTAGCGTTAGACGAAGTAGTGATGTGGAGGGTTAAAGGTTAAAAGTTATAGCGTTGTGTTTAGAGCAAGACCGATAGCAACAGGACCTTCTGCCTTAAAATGATCAAAGGAAGGAGTCTCCAGTGCCAGTCTCGGTGCTTTCTAACAGGCAGGGTGTTGTTGAGTGTGTAAAAGGAATAAAACACTTTGAGACAAATGTAGAAACGTATCAGCGGTGAAGGTAACTCCGCTTCGTCACACCACCCCCGTCATGTCTGGATTTACTGTGATGTCCAGTCTGGACTGCGGCCTGGTGAACAGCGTTAGGGTGTTTAGTAACTCTATAAGCTCTAAATGTGCTGTTTTGGTCGTGGGCGGAAACACTACTGCTAGAGATTGTAACATTCAACAAGGTCCTACATGACAAATGGAAAAAGAAATTCACAAATAAAAAATGTGATTTCCATGATTTTTCTTTTTAGATTCTGTCTCTCACAGTGGAAATGCACCTATGCTGAAAACTGTAGAGCCCTCCATGATTTCTAAGTAAGAGAACTCGCAAAATCACAGGGTAATCAAATGCTTATTGACCTCACTGTATATATTATATATGTAGGTGATGCGATTCACATATCAACATTTCCAAATTTCCAAAACATTGAATCTGCTATTATACAAAACGCTGTGATTCTTCAAGCGAGAGTTTGATATTTGACACTAATGTTGAATCTGCTGCTAGACCAAAAAACGATCCATGTGTTTAAAGCTACAATTCAGTGTTTGATGATAATCCTGAATCTGCCACAATATTAAAGAAAACATCTGAGGCTACATTGATATGGAATCGTACGGTTGTTTAATAAGCAACAATTTGAATCCGTTGCTACACGATTTCGTAAGTCGTGAGTGTGTTTCAGTAAAGCCCGGTTGAGAAAATGAGCGCTTGTGTGTGTCTTAATCAGGCAGTAATCAGCACTGAATCACTTGATCCTTGAGAATGTTTGTAGATATGGCGTCTTCATTTTTCCATGAGTAACAGCTATCAGGTATACAGGCCATGGAAAATGTCAGACGAGTGGAAACCCTGCAGTTCCTTTGAATCCTTTGTATCCTGTTAGTCTAGTGTTTCTTTGGTGTTTTTTTTTTTCTCTCTTTCCCCTCTGGAAGGGAGTAGAGAGGAAACGGGGGACAAAAAAATAAAACTCAAAAGAACAATATTTGATTTCATAACAAGTAATGATGTCGCACACTGAGCCAGTTTCTATAAAAGCTGTTTTATCCCCCCCCCCTCTTTTTAAAAAGTTTTCTTGTATAGTTTTCCACACGCCGTTTCTGTTCTCGCCGCTGTATGCCGAGGACGAGAGCAGCGTGGGAGAGGAAATAAGAGAGGGATAAAATTGAGCCCCAGGGGAAATGGCTTCCCTGTCATCTCATTGGCCCGAGATTGGCACATCCTCTCGACTTCCCATTGGTCTGAATGTTTACTTTTAAGGTCCTTTATATCATCTGTCAAAAGAGACAAAAAAACCCAGGGCCGGGCTGCGGTGATGACTCACGTGTAGCTTTTCAAATCCTTGTTGGAAAATTGACCAGGTTTAAATGTTTATACAGATGATTTGCGTACGTTTAACGGAACAGAACAAACCAAACTCGATTCTGCTTTAACACCAAAATCAGCTCCGAGGCCGACGCTGCCTGGTGCACGAGTGCGCTCACATACAGTACAGTATACACCGTGCAGTCTGAACCCTGCCGTGTCGTGTCGTCTCTTCTTTTCCCAGAACACCGCAGTCACATTGAGGTGATCTTGAAATTACTCGCAGCGGGAATCCGATTCAATCCGAATACAGGAAGTCAGCGAAACACGCTGCGTGTGTTTTGTTTTAGGAACATTGTTTTCTTTTTTTCCCCTGTAAATGAGAGATAAGTGATACGAGGTATCATATCATCATCCTGAAGGAAATTCTTGTGCCAGAGACTGCTCCAAGAGCAAATAAATAACGTCTACGCACAAATTCATCTTTTAATACAGCGCTGTTTAAAAAAATAAAATAAAAATTGCACTTAAATGATTCAGATCATCACATTTTAAAATTACACAAAGATAACCAGAATAAATACAAAATGTAGTCTTTAAATAATAATTTCATTTGTTAAAGAAAAAAAAAAAGTCCAAACATTCCTGGCCCTGTGTGAAAAAGTAATTGCCCCCCCCCCCCCCAGGTACGCCATGTTTACCCCCCCCAAGTCTCTTTCTTATTGTCGAATCATGAACACTGAACTTAACACTGAGGCCTGCAGGTCTTTAGATGTTGTTCTGGGTTCCTTCATGAGCTCCTGGATGAGTCGTCCTTGTGTAATTTTGGTCACTCCTGTGAAGCTTCACCACTGTTCCAAATTTTCTCCATTTATGGATAACGGCTCTCCATCGAGTTTGTCTTGGCCGGAGCCGTGGATCAGAGTTAGACTCGTGATCTGATTCATTCGTTTTTTTCGCTCACTGCGATTTGATTGAGTATCGCTGATGTTTATTTTCTGATTTGTCTCAAGACGCTGAATTACAGGTCATTAAAACTACGAAAAGAAAAAAGTATTCAATCTAATAAACTTTGAAATGCTGTGTAAGTTGTTTTCCTGATGACGGTTCTTTCGAAAAACCCTTTTTTGTGTTTTGTGTATATGTGTGAAAAACAAATAACAAACTAATCAACAAACAGACGTCAATAGTAAATCGTAAAAAAAAACTACCATGCATGTAGCGAAATCACAAAAAGATCACAAAGCCTATGCTAAATAAATGATGAAATTAAGCAAATAAATATATTATATTATTATTAATTATATATCAATTCATGAGGCGGGGCTTTCGTATGCCGAGGTACCGCTGTAATACATAGTTTGGAACCTTTTCCTTTTCGTCTACCATCTAATTTCACATCAAATTCAAGTTTTATTTGTCACACAGCCGTAGTGCAGTGAAGTGCTTAAAAAGGAAAAAAAATTATCTCTGAGATGAAATGCAGAAGAGAGTACAATTAAGTTAAAAATAGAACTTTCCGATATAAGTAATAAGCGAAGAAAAATTTGACTGGAAAATGTACAATAATTACAACAAAAAAAAAAACTGAAGTAAAACTAGGATTAAAATAAACGTCATAAAATTATGCAGGATTTACAGACAGAAATTAATAATAAACTCATAAACTTTTAAAGTGCAGTTAGTTCTCATTTATGTGAAAAATGAGAAGTGTGGAAACAGTGTGGTGCAGTTGTTATTTAGTTATAAATAGCCAGAATACAGAATACAGACGGTTTCTGAAATGCAGCCAGTCGAAGTGTTCGCATCGTCACCTCAGACGTTTACACGAACACACAAGTCGTTACCGTATCGCCGCATGTCAGCGCGGCTTCCTGTGGAGGTGCGAGTCGACGACCCGATCTGCTACAGGTGTGGGTGTGTGTGTGTGTGTGTGTGTGTGTGTGTGTGTGTGTGTGTGTGTGTGTGTGTGTGTGTGTGTGTGTGATCCTGTAATCTGTTCATCATCTTGACGTGGAATCGGTTCCATCAGCTCAGTGTGTCTCAGGCCGATTAGTTGGCATTTTGCTATTGTGCAGAAGGAAGCATAACACACGCACACACTGTTTCATTAATATCTTCATATATGCTGTGTAAATATACATGTATATTTTTCCCCTTCTTCAGGAGCTGGATCGACAGAAGTACATCTACACCAAGGGCTGCGTGGGACAGTTCGAGAAGTGGCTGCAGGACAATTTGATCATCGTGGCTGGAATCTTCGTCGGAATCGCACTGCTGCAAGTAAGAACCCGTCCACCTCCGAGCGCTCGTCATCTCGAGCACCTGCGTTCTGTTCTATTATTTATACACACCTTACATTTAATCTGTTGTACAGTAACACGCAAGCACAGAGTTTCGGATTCCTTTCCGTCTCAACAGAACATCATCAGACTGCGAGGAACAAGAACGTTTTTTTTTTTTGTTGTTGTTGTTGTTGAAAGATGTTGAAGTTTGGATTTATTTTATACAATCCAGACACATGCATTTTTTAAAATTGGATTTGACTATAAAATATGGCATGAGGTAAGTAAGTAACATCATCAACAACAGAAAGAGTTGGTTATTATTTTAAGACTGAACAGTATTGTGTCGAGTGCGTTTGCAAAACCCATCAAGCTTCATGTCTCTCATGAAGACCTTCCCAGGAAAACAAGACCAAATCTTAGCTCTGCTGCAGAGGAGGCGTTCATTTAGAATCACCAGCAGCCTCAGAAATCATTACAGAGCAGAAGTAGCAGATGCATCTCAATATCAACTGTTCAAAGGAGATTATTGTGTATTTTGGATAAACACCAGTATTGTTTTACAGTGTAGAAAGAAAAAAAAAAAAAATCAGGAAAGACCTCGGGGTGTGTCCACACTTTTGATGTAGTGTGTGTGTGTGTGTGTGTGTGTGTGTGTGTGTGTATTGCCAAACGTATTTGCTCGCCTGCCTTCACATGCATATGAACTTGAGTAACATCCCGTTCTTAATCCATAGGGTTTAATATGATGCTGGCCCCGCCCCCTTTGCAGTTACAACAGCTTCAACTCTTCTGGGAAGGCTTTCCACAAGGTTTAGGAGTGTGTTTGAATTCTTCCAGAAGTGCATTTGTGAGGTCAGACACTGATGTTGGACGAGAAGGCGTGGCACGCAGTCTCCGCTGTAATTCATCCCAAAGGTGTTCTATCAGGTTGAGGTCAGGACCTTGTGCAGGACAGTCAAGTTCTTCCACACCAAACTGGCTCATACATGTCTTTATGGACCTTGCTTGTCATGCTGGAACTGGTGTGAGGTTGTTTTTCAGCAGTTGGCCCCTGCAGTTCCATGAAAGGAACCCTTAATGCTTCTGCATAACCGAGACATTTTGGACAAATTCATGCTCTCAACTTTGTGGGAACAGTTTGGAGACGAACTCTTCCTGTTCCAACATGACGAAAGTCCATGGATGAGCGAGTTTGGTGTGGAAGAACTTGACTGGCCAATTCCCATAAACACACTTGTGGAAAGCCTTCCCAGAAGAGATGGCGCTGGAAAGTGGGCGGGGCCAGTATCATATTAAACCCTATGGATTAGGAACTGGATGTTACTCAAGGTCTTTTGCATGTGAAGGCAGGCGAGCGAATACTTTGGGCAATATAGTAAATGTCTGTTCGACTCTACTAGATTCTTACATTCTGATCTCTCTCACTTCATTCCAATGTTTTCTTTCTTTCCAATAATTCCTTGTCATGTGTAAAAAGGTATCGTATTTTGACAGGATGAGATGAAAGTTGGTTTTCATTTATGACACAACTACAAGGGGGCTAATACTTTCTACAGAGCAACACACGAACTCGATTGTGATCCTCATGTAAGGTTTCTCTGATTAAGGAGCCACTGAATGCAGCTACAAATTAGGTAGAAGACGTGCCGCAGGAAACCTACCAAACTAAAAGTCTCTGTCTAGAGCCATCTGGTTTCAGACGATGCTGCACAAATTGATGAAACGTCGCCCTCTCCTGGTCGCGTCGCTGTATTACATGGATCAGGATTCTAATCCGTCGACTTGTGCTGTGCTTGTGGTTTTTTTTCCGCAGATCTTCGGCATCTGCCTCGCCCAGAATCTGGTGAGCGACATCAAAGCGGTCAAAGCCAACTGGTGACGCCAGGCCGATGGACGGACGGAGAGGTGACGCAGAGTGACCGACGTGTGTGTTTTTTTTTTTATTTTTTACTTTATTTTTTATTTTTTATTGATATTGTTTTAATTTTTAAAAAACACCATCGAGCGGAGATTCTCACCGTTCTCAAGGCGTTTTACATGCACACTGACGTTCCAAACAGAACTGACTCCCCTATTTTTTTTTTTTTTTTTTTTTTTTATGCGAGGAAAAAAAGTGGTGGGGGTGGGGGAGGGTGGGAGCTTCTCAGCGTGCGTGGGCACACGCGCTTTTCTTCAGCCTGTGGAAGACATTTCTGGCTCCTATGCACTTGTGGATGATTAAAAAAAAAAAAACACGGTAAAGCTCAGACGGAGAGACGGGGACCTGGACGAAGCCTTACCGCGTTGCACGCCATGTGGACGACGCTCCGGACGCGGACGAGCCAGACGACTTTGGACACGACTTGTTTCCTTTCAACCACTACAGTCAAAGAGACGGAGGAGGGTTTTGTAAAGCCGCGCGACTTTTGCTCTCCGGGATTCTCCGATAGTATCCGTCTCTTTTAAAACAAATATTTTTTGTATGCATTTTTTTTTTTTTGTTCTGCTAGAATATAATAGATATGCTAATGTTAAAAAAAATCCTGTTACAATATGAACAATGCTGCTTTAACTCGTAGAGGACTTATAGATCGCTATACTAATCGAGTAATATTATACATTTAAGAAAAAAAAAAAACAATTAAGAGGGAGTGTCCACTGAATCGATTCAAGAGCCAACCACTACAACAGCCTTCACCTCTCGCATGTGTTCTCCATCGTCCTGCTGCCTGGCCTGCTCACATACGCACAACGTTACTTTATTCAGTAAGGTTAAATTCAACTGGAACCAACATTCTGGCGGAGACCCGTTCGCGGCAGAACTGATGAACGTTTAGCCACGCCCATAGATCTCCATAAAGGGAAAGGTTTTTACAGAAAGGTTGAAAATGACAATTTTTTAATAAAAAAAAAAAAAACTCCGCTCGCCCAATGCATCGCCTCAGCTACTATAAACTCCTCCTCCTTTTATATGACATCGTTACTTTGGTTGAAATTGATCGGCCAGCTTGCTTTCATTCAAAACATCACTATGGACCAACCAAGTTACACTTTTTTTAAAAATATACAAGTATGTGATTTAAACTTGTAAATAAATCCCGGTGACTCGTTGCAGCTATACTTAAAATTAATTAAAACTTTTAATAGTTGTTGTAGGTTACGAAACTTTTTTCCAAACAAACTGATTTCCATAAACATTTGCTTCATGAGTGACTTTCTTTGTATCCAGTTTGATCCACGAGGCTCTACACACACACAAAGTGATATTGCTAATCTTAACGCTTAATTATACTGTAGAACCGCAAAACTACGCTGCAATGTCGAAATCATCACACGCTCGTATGGTAATCAAGGGAGCAGTCTGAAACAACCTCCTGAGCAAGTCGTAAACAGGAATCTGAATTACAAGAAAAATCATTTCTGTTAGCGTTTTTTTTTTCCCCCACTGCTAGCATCATTGGGAAAATTAGGGACGTATACGGACTTATGCAGCGACGTGATGACATGAGGCTCTAGCTCATGGAAAAACTAAACAAGTTCTTAGGAGGTTCGCTCCTGACCCGGGCCTGAACCGTCACCTCGTCCACGCTGGAAAACGCTATGTTTGAAAATAGTTTAAAGACGCCTCACTCGCTAGTTAAGCAACTCGTTTAATAATCACCACTTGCTATGCTATAAAAAAAAATCGACAATGAGAAAGTCTCGCTCTCATCATGGCCAGGTTTGAGTGAGAGAGGTGTGAGAACTGTAATTCTCAAGTGTGCAAAAGTGTTAAAAGTGCGGCGGTGCCAATATTTTACTGTATTCCTTCCCTCCTTTTGGGGAAGCCATTACAGTGTGCATAGCTAACGTAAAGAATCGCTGAGCAAAATAGTCGATAATCAAAGTGTGGCGTGAAAAAGCATGCGCTGTAAAAGAAAAATAAATAAATCAATAAATAAAACGTATTAGTGGAGCTGAGATCCAGAAAAGCCCTGATGATGGTGGGAGGGGCTTACTGTGTCAATCTCCCCTGTCAATCACCGGGACGCTGGCCAATAGTGGGCGTCTGTAAGTTCAGGCATGTTGAAGAGGGCGGATAGCGCTTTCCTTTCGAGTGTATTACGCCGCCCCTCCCCCCGTCACACAGTGTTAGTAATAAAAGTGGAAGGATTTTTTTCCCCTCAGTGTATATTATATGTTTATACATTTGATTGTTATGCGACACCTCATTGGGTTAGGGTTAGGAAGTATTCGAAAAAGCTTTATTGAGCTCGTACCGTGTCCTAAATCGAGCGTGTGATGATTTAATGTTGCAGTGTGAATCAAATGCTTAAACTAGGAGTGTAACTTTAAAGTTTATGTTAAACTTACTTTAAAATAGCTGATTAAAATGCAGTGAGGTGCATTGAAGTGCATTCAGGATTTATTTGTTTTAAATGGGTGCGTTGTGGTGTATAGGGACCAGGTATACACTCGTACACGCTCATATACTCATACACACACACACTCATACCTAGCACAGTCGAGGTTTATCGTAGGAGTTTTATTAAACGTGGCTGCATGTTACCCGGGGTGTTACGCATGCACTTAACTTTGTTTAAACCGCTCTCCTTGGTTGCTATACGCTCGGAGCGCGCCGTCCATCTCGGTCCGAGTTCTCAGCGTTCTACCCGTCGGAGATTTTTACGCACACACAAAGCCGACGCTGTCATTCAGACGCGTGCGTGTGTAATCCTCATTTGTTTGCAGCTCAGTGGCCTTTCTCTTTATATTCACTTTTTACTTGCGCGTCATTCCTTCCTTCCTGGAAACATGTTTCCACGTCCCAACGCTTTACCCGCCCGCCGTCGTCTGGGACAGCGCGATCGACGACGACGGTTTACTTATTTTCATTTCGATTTCTTTCTAGACGCCCACATTTATGGATGAATATATTTATGGATACATTTGCACACGGATACTCGCACACAAGAACCCTAGAAAGGTGACAGAGTGCCCACCGCTAGGACCACATCCAGACTTTGAATAAGTCAGCGCACCCCTCTCAGACTCCTTCATACGGATTTGTTCAGATTTAATGTTTTTGTGAAGGTTCTTCCAGTATTTCATTATGCACGGCAATTTAAAAATTATTTCAAACATCCACAGACATTATGTTTCCATGCAACACCTGACTTTCATTTTATTCTTTTTTTTTTTTTAACCGTTCTCGATTCAAGGTTCGACTGTATCCGTATGTCTGTGTTTTTTTTCACTTCTCTGAACATCCAGCTCTTAATGATGTCCAACCACGTCCCATCTTATTTTTTACTTGTATGTATTTTTTATTTTAAATATAGTAGGTTTTCCTAACGATGCATGTCCGAAAATACGAAACGTTCCTCTTTATAATCAGACTCAAACATTCCACTTTGTGTCTTTGCTTTCTCCGTTATTATTTTCTTTTCCTCTCCTATTTTACCTTCAATAAGCTTTTTCTCTGAGGAACAAAACAAAAAAAGAAAACGTCCTGATTTGGCGCAAAAGATTTTAAATAGGAACAAAATTAATACAATAAAGTTTTGTGATATTATATATGACTTACAGTATATGATGTATGTGCCGGCTAAGCCTGTGACATGGTATATATGTAGAGTATATATTATATAAGGAGCAAACACTTGTAGGCATGCTGACATGGGAATATAATCACCACCACCCTGACTGTTTCATGTCCCAGGGGAAGCTGTTGCTATAGAAACGATACCATTTTTAAGCGAGCTCATCAACATCCAGGAAACCTGCGATTTAATTGACACAAAAAAAAAAAAAAATCTATCAAATTCCTCTGACCAATCAGAATCAAGAATTTAACCCAACAATGTCCTGTCTCAAGCCTGTCACTTTTTATTACCTCTGCCATGTGGTTACACCAGAGAAATTTCCCTTTTTCCTGGAAATCCCTCATTAATCCCTCTCATCCTGTACGCTGGCTTTAGAGAAAATCAGAAAATCATTAAGTGATTATAGTTTTCTAATAATACACGCACATGCATCTTTTACTCCATTGATTTTACTAAACCAATAGTAAACAGAACCAACGCGGCATCCCGAGTCTCTTCAGAACTCCACGGCTCTGATATGTCCGTCTTCACCTCGCAAGACTAAAGGGTGTTTCCTCTCCTCGGACGTTTTAAAGCACACTCGCGCCAGTCATTAAAGTGAACTTTCAGGTCGGGGTATTTCAGGGGATCAGCACACGCTGGATCTGTTCATCAGGTCCGACACTCGTCACTTTGTTTCAGTACGAAACTCATCCTGCTTATTAAAACCAAGCCAAATCCCAGGAGGGTTAGCGTCATGCAAACGGCACAATGCTAACCACGTCTGTAGCTAACTTTTTGCGCCTGTCGGCCCATGTCAGGAGATTTCATTCAGCTACATTCCATGTCTCATGAGTTTAATAGAAAAACAATAAATAAATAAAAGTCGACCTCATAATAAATACATAAAAGTCAACCCCGTTCTCACTGATGTTTTAAATCCATGTCGGTTCTCATACATGCTTAATGATGCATTTTGGAAAGAAAATTTAAACCATCCATAATATATATATATAAAGCAAACATTTTATTTAGGTTTCTGATGTAATGCTTGTTCTGTATTAGGTTGAGGCGCCGATGTAATGCAGCTAACGCTAAACGGAAGTCTGTTTCTTCGTACCATTTCTCTATCATCAATCCACCTGTATACTATATATATATATTCTGCTTAATTGAATACAGTTGATCAAATAACTACAATAATCATGCGACAGGTCTGATCGGACAATAGGTGTTCCACAAGTGATGATGACGGACGTTAACAGCACTGGGATGTTTAACTGTATCTGTCTCTCTGCGTCTCAGGTGTTATACAATTGTCAATTATACGAAGTGTCGATCTCAGCGTGGGTGAGGAGAGAGCAGCTCCCTGCCAGAACCCACATTCAATACCAGTAACGTTATTATTTTAAACAATGTCTCCTAAGTCGCTCCGAATCGCCTCTGAACTGTTTTTACGGCTACAAAGCTGACGAGCTTCTAACGCAAGAATAAAGTCCAAATCCTTCTCTAACACCTGATCAAGGGCCCTACTTGATATGTGGAACGAGGGATTGTACACCCTACATAGTGCACTAGCTTCCTATTTAGGCGTTAGCAGCTGAGGAAATTTGAAGTGAAACGTCCGAGATTTACCAGACGTCCACCACCTCCATGGTTTATTGTCCTCACCTTTTTGCCTACATAGTACGGATGAGAATTTAAAACCTACTTTCACCCCAATTGGTCGTCAGCTCCGACCAATCGTGGTTAATTAGAGAAGTAGCTGTAGAAGGATGTGTGCGGAACTGTTTGTATAAAAACAATATCACACTCCAGGTCAAGGTGTCATGCTGAATATCAGAACAATTCTAAGCATGAGAGTGCAGCCTGATATTCATCACAACAGCACTTCTTCTTGTGTGAGAAAATATATATTTTAAACCACAGACTTCCTGGTTATGCTTTGATAACCTCCGCACACATGAGTTGGACCTTTTCAGGTCAAACAGACTTCTGTTAGCTTGTTAGCTGCATAGCGCCAATGCTAAAGGGGTACAGTCGCGGCTCTGGGTTACTGACCGGAAAGGTAGAGGTGTTCAAACCCAAGCACTGCCAAGTTGCCACCAGGGGGCACTGTATCCTGTCATACCCTGCGCTCGGGCCCCAGCTTTCTAACTGAGATATGCGGGGAATAAATATATATATATATATATATATATATATATATATATCACAAGTAACTGAATCTTCATCTTAAAGCAAAACACGACTACAAAGTTCCTGTAAGACGATGACATCACAATCATCACCCAAACCAATGGAGCTCCTGACTCTAAAGCATACGGTCATTCATCCGAGCCAGACTAATGTGTGAAAATCAGGGTAGCACACATATATAATGACGCGGTGTCATGCATAAGTATTCGCGCCCCCCCAACAAAAGGTTGCGAATATCTACGGTCGGTCAATTCCCCATTATGTTGAAATATTAAATATTTTTAAATATATATATAATTTAAAAACTTTTTTATAACTTTTTTTTTATGTTTATGATTACATAAGTATTCACCCCTCCAGTTGTGAAACTGTTTATGTAAACTGTATTTAGGGGAAAAAAAGTGGAGGGTCCATACTTTTGCAGTCACACCTTTTTATCTTTTTTTTTTTTTTTTGGGGGGGGGGGGGGGGGGTAAAATA
>JAAGKR010001487.1:74396-85623 GCA_011419295.1 Clarias macrocephalus
CCCCCGCCCCCCCTAAATAATTTTCCAAACATTTCCTTTCACTTTTACGCTTCATTATTCCAAACCTCTTTGTGTTGATTCAGAAAATTCACTCGTACCGAAGTCTCTTTCGGTTCTACAAAATGTAGAAAAAGTCTAACGGGGGCGAAAACTTTTGCAACATGGTGCAAATACACATTTTATTTAAATTCAGCCGTAGAGATTATTATGTTAAAGCATTTAGCCAGCTATATAGTAGCCTTCAACATTTTTTAAAAACTAGTTTTTGTGATTGCTCTAATCTGATCTCGTCATGACGTTTTGCAAACGTGTGAGAGAAGCGCTTGCTCTGTCTCTCTCTCTCTCTCTCTCTCTCTCTCTCTCTCTCTTATTATCAAAGAAGAACTCAAATAGTTGTTAAAATGATCTGATCCATGCCTCTGGTTTGAGAAGAGGTAGATCTCTACGCGTCTTTTCTTTTTCTTTTTTTTTTAACGTCTGTTCATTGACTTGATTGTGGGACCTGGTCTGTTACACTGTATGTTATATAAAATATGCTCCTTTTTCATATTCAATAAAAGGATTTATGACCTTGTAGGTTCTTTCTGCTCTCATGATGCGAGTTGTTTACAAGCATTACTCCTGGGGTTTTGAGTGAAGGGGTTGTATAGGATCATCAGAATCTTATTCTGAATGAGTAAATTAATTAAATGTTTAAGAAATGAAAGGTCATGAAATAAGAAAGTTAACTTGAGACAACTTGACCTGAGCCCAAACGCAAATAACTGAATTTGCTCAAAGTCTCCACCAGATGGCGGCAGGCCTCATCATTAGAGCGAACTCCTGAGTCCTCACTTCTTGAGCAAGACATATATTACAAAAGAAGGAGCTGAATATAAAGACAGACAAACTGATTTGGGCGTGTTGTTTAAATAAGAAAATAAAAATGTAAACAAGCAAGAAATAAAGAAAGATGCCAGAAACAGGATATATATATATATATATATAACAAACTGCCCAAGAAAAATAAAGGAATTCAGGAATGGAAGAAAAGGAAAAAAAAGAAAGAAGGACAGCAGGAGTTCAAACAAACAATTGAATAAATGGAATGAAGACAACAGGAAAAAGAGAAAGAAAATGGTAGGAAAAATAAGGAAGAAAGAACAAGAGTAAGAAAGAGAGCAAAAACTAAGAATGAAAGAAATAAAGAAACCAAAAGGAAGTACCAAGAACACCCATGACACTGAACAGGAAACAAAAAAGACCAAAAGAAAGAAAGGAGTGAAACAAAAAGAGAGCTATACCAAGAGACAAAAGAAAAACTACAGACAGAAAGGGAAATAAAGGACATAAGGCAGACTTGAGAAAAGGAAAAAGTGCAAAACATCTATCAATAGAAAGGAAACAAAGAAAAGGCACAAGAAGCACAACCAACAAAAAGAATGAATAATAGAGAGAAAGTCAGGACGAGATGAAGAGTGACGCAAATAAGAAAGACGTCAGGAGCGTCATGTCTTGTTCTGATGTGATGTCATTTGAGCTGTGTGTGTGTCGTGAGTGTGTAATGTACACATTTACCTGCAGACCTTTAATGTGTGTTTCATTTCCATCTGAAACTGACTGGATGATGTCAGCGTGTGTGTTCAGTGTGTACATTAAAGACGTTAGATTGTGTGCTCTGTTATAAAACACGACACTAACGCTGTCTCATGTCCATTAAGCCTGAGAATGGATCCTGCCCCTGCTGCCCCGCTGCCCCGCCACCCTCCCCTCAGCTCAGACACACTCTGTTACTGACTGAACTCAACATCACACTATACTATAAAACTCTGCATTAAAGCTGTATTTCATATCCGTAAACGAGCCCAGATTTGATTCCGCACCACTTCATTTCCTCTGCATCCTGCATGATCAGCCGCTCCGGTCAGTTCGACACAACGCAGACGTGTCCCAGACCAGACTCGACTGATGGGATCAGCTGCTCGGATCCCTGACTTCCCTCCCCAAAGTACACGCTGGAGAAACACGAGCACTGAACCGAGCTACTCGTCACACACATACACACACACATACACACACTGCTCACTGGCCACATTACCACCCTGTCAGACTGACTGAAAGACAGCCAAAGAAAAGAAGATACAAACCACAGGGACGAGAAAAGGACAGTAATGGAACAAAGGAAGAAGATGGAAAGAGAACGACAAAAGAGAAAACAAAGAGGGAAATAAGAAATGAAAGAGCAAGGAAGAATAAAAGAAGATGGTGAAGAAGGAAGATGGAAGGAAGAAAGATGTAAAAAAAAAACTATCAAAAGTGAGGGAAAAGCTGCTGAATAAAGAAAGGAAGAAAGAAAGAAAGAAAAATGAAAGACAACAGTAAACAAAGAAGGAAATTGAAAGAAAGAAGATACACAGAGAAGACAATGTAGAAATCAAAGAAGGAAAAAAATAACCTAAAGAAAGAAAGAAATGTTTAAAAAAAGGACAACAAAGAAATAAAAAGAAATAGAGAGAAATATGTACAAAGTAAGTAGATGTACAAAATCAAAAAAGAATAAAAAACAAATATCAAAAATTAAGGAAAAGAAGTTTGCTGAATAAATAAAGGAAGAAAGGAAGAAAGAAAGGGGAGGATGTACAAAAGAAAATACACATAGAAGACAATGTAGAACTCAAAGAAGGAAATAAAAAAATACATAAGAGAAAGAAAGAAAAAAAAAGAAAGTGAAGATGTTAAAAGGAAGGACAACAGATAAAACAGGAAATAAGAAGAAGAGAAATCACAGATGACAGAAAAATATAGCAAAATAAATGAGGACAACAGAAAAATATCAAAGGAAATTAAAAAAGAAGTAAAAGAAAGGAAGAAAAAATAAGAAAAAGTAAGTTGATGGCCACAGCAACAAATACAACAGAAAGCAAAGAAGCAAATGAAAATGGAAATAAGAGGAAACAATACCAACTAAGAATCAAATGAAAAAAGAAGAAAATCAACTAATCAAAGAAAGAATGACAAACAAACAAACAAAGACAAAATAAAGAAGGAAATAAAAACGAGAACGAAAGCATTTGATCATGACTGGCCCGTTGTGGGCGTGCTCTGTGAACTAAACGCCTCATTTCCTAGAAAGCCACAGTTTTGCTTAATCTGAAATAATTTATCAGCCTAATTCGAGCAGCATGCGAGACCTCGTTAAGTAACCGCACAACCACAGATATTTGCCGTAGATTAGATCATCTGACCCCAGTGTCCCTCCTGAGGAAACGAATCATACGCCTCGAACATGTCAGTGGAGGTGATGAGACATGATTGTCCTCATCTTTCTCTTTCTTTTTTTCCAGTTGGGTTGAAATGACTGAAAATACAGCGGCTGTCCACAAAGAAAACACTGGAAGAGATTTATGTGCTTTAAAAACACAAACCCGCCTGTGTATTGAAGGCCTCCACTGATCTCAGTCGGGGTGTCACGTTAGCATCAGCTGGGCCAGAGGGAACGAGGCGTCACATGAAAGACCTCCGCACCTCTGAGGCACATGCGAATGAGCGCTTTTTATTCTGCAAAAACTAGTACACAACATGACTTCATAGACCTTCTCTAGAACAAGAACCACAAACTAAATAGAGTGCCCAAAAAAATCAACATCCCTACATAAACCCCCGTATGAACTTTCCCCGTATGAACACTTGGCCTTAAATCCCTACCTCAAAATATACTCCCCTACAGTATATACTGTATATTTTCAATTGTTTTCTTCATCCTTGACTCCTGCATTGATGAAGTCTGTCCTATCAACCAAACTTTTCTTACTACCTCGTAGTCTATACTTCTTTTGTTCCCGTTATAGATGGCCCTAAGCATATTCCAAGAGACTTAGGGCACAAGGCGAGGTATACCCTGGATGAGGAGCCAATCCATCACAGGGCACATCCACACCCTCACACATCCACACCCTCACTCACACACTACGGGCAATTTGGGAACGCCAGTTAGCCTAATCTCCGTGTCTTTGGACTGTTGAAGGAAACCAGAGAACGCGGAGGAAACCCACCAAGCACGTGGAGAACATGCTTGCACACAGACCACCGAGGCGGGAATCGAACCCTGACTCTAACCTGTGCTAACCACTACGCCACTGTGACGCCCCAAACTTTGCTTTATCTCTCAAAACTGCTCTGTGTTGAACCTGGGCCTGGACTTGCAGTTATTTCAGCTCATACTGTAAATGGCCGCAGTGTCTTAAGGAGGTCACATCTTTCGTTGCTCTTCATCTACTGATTGGATGATGGTGTAATCGGATTGTCTTAATTCAACTGTCTAATCAGTTGAATCAAGCTATTACATTTTTAGGACGATTAGTTAATATGATTGAGGTTCTACAGTTCTGCCCGCCAACTTTGGGATTCCTTCAAGGGCTGGTGATTTACCGGGTGAATCTCTCTCTCTCTCTCTCTCGCTTTTTCTCTCTCTCTTTGAATTTGTGTGGATGTGTGAAAACTCACCAATAAAACTTCTTCCAGTGTTCTGTATTGTGCATCTGTTTTTAGCATGATTGATGGCAGCCTGATGTCAACAGTCACCCAAGAGGATGTGAGTGAGCATGTGCTTCCTAGGAGATATCGTATGTGAAGCATACAGTATATAAATATATATCATGTTATGTCACGATGCATCTTAAGACACTTGAAGGAAAACCATACCTACTGTACACATTCCACATACATAATTGCATAGCACAATTGGTTGGTGTCAGGGGACAGGGTAATGCCATGCATTCCTTCCAGAGGCGATACACGGCCGATCCCACGCTTTCGAAGGCCCGGCCTCGTTGGCTGCCGTGTTATTATGATCCAAAGAGTGTTCTGTTGGGCCAATCAGCTGAAAAAAAGAGATTACTATCATTTTAATAGACAGAGCCAAAGAGGAAAGCTGTCTCCCTGTCCTTTGGCACTGGCACATCATCGCCTCAAAGACAACACATTTGACCATTTCTCTTTCACATCACTGAGCATCTATACAATTTTTCTCCTCATTTTGCTAAAGGCCTTTCATATGACACTGTCTCCAACACTGCTTCACTGTTGTTTTGGTTTTTCATCTTCACTGATCTTCTGATCTGGGGTTTAAAAAATAGAAGCCAGTACAAACATTCTGTACTTGGAGGCCGGCACTGAGGCACGTGAATGTTGATTTCCGAGCTGATTAGCAACCTAAAGATCAATTAGGTTCATTAAGTTGTTGTTGTTTTTTTTTTTCCCACTCGACCCAGTCTTCACTTTGTGCTTTTCGAATGAGTTGCACACTGATTTAATTTCTGCAATAGAATTGTGCTTGTTAACTCGATGGCCAGAACTTACACTCAGTACACACTCGCAGTATAACACTCAGACATATGTAGCACATATGGTAGATGAAAAAGTCGCAGAAAATGTACATTTCCTGTAATAGGACCAGACAGGAAGGGGTAGCCCAGTTGTTAAGGCGTTGGCCTACGGTTCAGAAGATCCCAGGTTCAAACCTCACAACCACCAAGTTGCCACTGTTGGGCCCTTGAGCACTTTAGCACTAAGTGAGTCAATCCAACGAGAAATAAAAAGAAAGGAGCAAGTTTCATTCTACATCTAGGCATTTGGCTTATCCAGAGTGACTTACATTTTTATCTCATTACATCTGAGCAATTGAGGGTTAAGGGCCATGCTCAAGGGCCCAACAGTGGAAACTTGGTGGTTGTGAGGTTTTAACCTGGGATCTTCTGAACCGTAGGCCAACGCCTTACCTTCCTGTTTGGTTTTTATTTCTTTTTATTTCTCGTTGGATTGACTCACTTAGCACTAATCATCGGTGGTTGAAATGTAAGGAGGCAATAAAGACCGGTAACACAGACTATAGTTCCAATACAAATTTATTTAAACAAATTGCACATGTACTTTATTACATAGGGAAATGAAAGCAAATCTTTAAATTCCAACGTTGGCACCATTGGCGTCAACCAGTTTCCTCAAATGGCCACAGTCTTCTGAAGGAAGTGATCTGGGATATTGCTGAGAACCTCCTGATTCCGAGGCTTTGTCCTCCTTCTTTGCGTAGCCCCACATGAAAAAAAAAATCACATGGAGTAAGATCTGGACTTCCTGGAGGCCATTCATGAGGTCCGCGTCATCCAGTGATAGTACACGTCCTACGGCCAATAAATATTACCTAGTCCATTTTCCCGCACACTGTACAGCATATTTATAGAAGTGACGCCTTAAAAGGCATAACATTACATTTTGGCAGGGACATGCAGCATTACAGGCATACTGGACTCAATCAGCATCAATCTGAAGTGAATTAGGCTTTTACGCTGTCACACACACAGCACGGTGCACAGAACGAATGAGTGGAATGGGAAATCACAGAGCCTGAAACAATCTCAAGCCGTTATTGGTGTGTGTGTGTGTGTCTGAATATTCAACCAGTGAGTGGGAAAAAAACATGGTCCACACTTAAGTCCACACTAAGTAAGGATAGAGAAGTCAGAGAACATTTTTTAGATTTAACTGCGTCAAAGGAGACTCATTGTGGCAGTTCCTGCAGACTGTTTTGGTGAAAAGCTGGATGCTTTTTATCTGATGAGCAAGACAAGCCAATCACAGAGACTATCCAAATACTCATAATGGAGTGTAATGTGGTAATGAATGCATTTTATTTTGCACATGGTGGGCTCTGGGCTCCTGAGTGATGGGTGTGTGGACTTGGGACCTGGCCATGGGTCCTGGACTTACTAATCCATTCCTATTTTAGATTTTCAATCTAATAACCACTAGGCTTTTTTGGACATCGTACCATGATATTCATTTGGAGAAACTGAGCACATTAAATTTATGTTTGGAAATATTTCAACTGTTTATAAAGTGTCTGTGCAGCTCCAGGGTCCTGGTGTTCTGCCTGTCCATGCTAGCATGACTTTTTGCTCCTTAATGGTTCTGAGCAGGCAAAGACTGACAAGCTTGGGAATTGTTGTAGTCATTTTGTTCATGATGTCCTGGGATCATTAGTCGATTGAAATATTGATGGAGTCTATCAGAATATGCTACCCCTATTTTTTCCAATACATACTTCATAATAATCAATATTTTCTTTCTTATAAATCATTCAATATTGTCCACTTGTTGTTACGGGACATCCACCCCTTTAGTTTGTAGTGTTTTTCAATAGAGTAGCGCGTGTCGATGGACCCTGCTATCAATTCACACCACAGTAGCATTTTTTGACAGAACAAATTGGAAAAACATAGTTCTGGTTACAGCCTGTAAATGTGAACCTGTAATACTCAAAAAAAAAAAAAAAAAAGAATAAATGTCAGGCTTACAAATACAATCTGTTACAACTCAAGAAACATTAATTAACTGTTAAGCCCCAAGACAAGACTGTTTGGCTTTTTTTTTTTTTTTTTTTTTTGGAAGAGAGTCGTTTTTATTGATAAACTACAAAAATTTCTGTCTCTGCCACTAGTGCCTGAAACATTATGCAATTACGAATAATTGCTGATTTTTCCTTTAACTGACCTTGTTTCTTGGGTTTCTTGATTTTTTCAGTTCCTCTAAGATTCCTCAGGCTCTTTCTCTGATTATTGTAACTTAAAATTCCAGATAATATTGATGCACGTTGTGATGTTTTTAGGTTGTTTTAGGTTGCTTTAAAAAACAAACACAAAAACATCAAATATATACAGTGTGTTTGTTTGTTTATTTATATTAATAATAAATAAAATGTGCTGGGAAGTTGCTCCAGTGAGAACTATACCTCAAAATGTTTTGGTAAACAATCTTACCAAAAAGACAGGATTACAAAAATTCTAATGTTTTAGAAATGGCAAAAAATGCAAAGCAGAAAATTCTATTTAATCCTATGAAAATTATTCTTTTCAGTGTCTATGTCTAAATAATAATAATAATAATAATAATAATAATAATAATAATAATAAACTAAATAAAAGACACATAAAACATGGACTCGGTTAAAAGAAACTGAACTGCACAAAATATCATAAGTAAATGAAGCTCAAAGTAAAACAGATTATCTCAGCATATACATCTAAGTGTGCTCCGAATAGGAATTCAAAGAGGGTTAGACATCCATCACAATGTACCCTTTGTTTTCTTCAAAACATCAAATGAGTAAAATTCAGGGAGCTTAAACGGTAAAGTGCACAGAACCTTATAATTACCTCAGTGGAAAAAAGTCAATACCAATGACAACATGAAAAAAGTGCTTGATTTGTTTCAGCACTTGTTAAAGAGCTGGATGCAACAGATTTTGTCATGCTGATTTGTTTTATCTCTTGTATGAGTTTATGATGCTCTGGACATGTTTTACAGTAGAACAGTGTGCCGACTTTGGTTTGTATTCCACCATGACACTAAACACAATGCAAAACAGTTTACAGAACATAATGGAATTCATAATTTTTTTGCATCTACAAAAGAAGAAACAAAAAGTGCATTTGGTGACGTACTGGTGACGTTTTGTGTGAGGCATTATAATCATTGGTAAAATCTGTGGAAAAGTTGCAGTGATTGGATAAAATTGCATGGGGGGGTTGGTTGAATTTACAGTAGGTTGATAGTACATACTGAAATCCAAGCAACAAATGCAAGCAGCTTACAGTTTGAGAATTCAAGATCTCATTAAACCCTTGTAGTCTGTCCTTAGGCAAAAGAAATCTGGACAAACAGTATAGAGCACCATGTGATTCCACATCGAATAAACACGAGACTTTGCTGCACATGATAGTAACTCTTTGGCGATTTCATGTTTTGGTTAGATTAGGTGTCATTCCCCATAAGAAGTCCCACTTATTTTTTATCTTACATCGAGGCCCAAGTTAGCATGAGAACATTTGGCAAAGGTGAGTTCTGGGATGAGATGAGAGAAGTTGATCTGCTTTGCCATGATGATCCGCAAGGAACCTGTTAGGAACGAGGAATATGAAGAAATCTGACAAACAGTATGTTGAGCAGTATTTGGGCAGTAGTTGGACATCAGGACAGTAAAAGGTTTCATAATCATGATATGAACAACATGGGCGCTCATCTTAAAATTAAAGAATCCTAAGCCAAATGGCCAAAATAAAATAAACACAATAAAGTATAAGTGTCGGAGTGGCCATCACAAAGCCCAGTGACCATGACTGAGTTACACCAGTTCAGGATGAAGAGGCAAAAAAAATTTCATCAGAGTATTGTAAGAGGCAGCAGAGCGACTTAGTGGTTGGCACCTTGCACCTCCAGGGTCCAGGTTCGACTCCCACCTCGGGTCTGTGTGCATGGAGTTTGCATGTTCTTGGTGGGTTTCCTCTGGGTACACCGGTTTCCTCTTTGCATTAAGACATGCAAATTAGGCTAATTGGTGTTACCAAATTGTGCATAGTCTGTAGATGGATTGGCACTCTGTCCAGGGTGTACCCTGCCTCATGCCAGCCCACCCGTGACCCTATACAGGTGAATGAGAGTGGAAGATGACCCCAAGCATTTGAGGAAAGGTCAAGCAATTAAAAGGTAATTCTTTAACAAATACTAATAAATACTGAAAGTCAGCAACAATAAATAAAAGCTGAAATCTCACAATTCCCTTACAGCAGGTAAAATAATAACATTTTAATATCATAAAACAATCAATTTAAATGATTTTAGCCTATATAGTCAAACTTTTGGTTGCCATCGTGTGATGTTTGGTATTTATGTTGACTGCATGACAGTTGTTTGGTGTAATGCTGCGTGTATGGTGTTGTTTAGTGTTGTTGTTGACTGTATGGTGTTGTTTGGTGTTGTTGACTGTATGTTGTTATCTGTTGTTGTTCTTGACTGTATGGTGTTGTTTGGTGTTGTTGTTGACTGTATGGTGTTGTTTGGTGTTGCTGACTGTATGGTGTTGTTGTTGATTGTATGGTGTTGTTTGGTGTTGTTGACTGTATGTTGTTATTTGTTGTTGTTCTTGACTGTATGGTGTTGTTGACTGTATGGTGTTGTTTGGTGTTGCTGACTGTATGGTGTTGTTGTTGATTGTATGGTGTTGTTTGGTTTTGTTGACTGTATGGTGTTGTTTGGTGTTGTTGACTGTATGTTGTTATTTGTTGTTGTTCTTGACTGTATGGTGTTGTTGTTGACTGTATGGTGTTGTTTGGTGTTGTTGACTGTATGTTGTTATTTGTTGTTGTTCTTGACTGTATGGTGTTGTTGACTGTATGGTGTTGTTTGGTGTTGCTGACTGTATGGTGTTGTTGTTGATTGTATGGTGTTGTTTGGTGTTGTTGACTGTATGTTGTTATTTGTTGTTGTTCTTGACTGTATGGTGTTGTTGACTGTATGGTGTTGTTTGGTGTTGCTGACTGTATGGTGTTGTTGTTGATTGTATGGTGTTGTTTGGTGTTGTTGACTGTATGTTGTTATTTGTTGTTGTTCTTGACTGTATGGTGTTGTTGACCGTATGGTGTTGTTTGGTGTTGTTGACTGTATGGTGTTGTTTGGTGTTGTATGGTGTTGTTTGGTGTTGTTGACTGTATGTTGTTATTTGTTGTTGTTCTTGACTGTATGGTGTTGTTGACTGTATGGTGTTGTTTGGTGTTGCTGACTGTATGGTGTTGTTGTTGATTGTATGGTGTTGTTTGGTGTTGTTGACTGTATGTTGTTATTTGTTGTTGTTCTTGACTGTATGGTGTTGTTGACCGTATGGTGTTGTTTGGTGTTGTTGACTGTATGGTGTTGTTTGGTGTTGTTGACTGTATGGTGTTGTTGTTGACTGTATGGTGTTGTTGTTGACTGTATGGTGTTGTTTGGTGTTGGTGACTGTATGGTGTTGTTTGGTGTTGTTGACTGTATGGTGTTGTTGACTGTATGGTGTTGTTTGGTGTTGTTGACTGTATGGTGTTGTTTGATGTTGTTGACTGTATGGTGTTGTTGTTGACTGTATGGTGTTGTTTGGTGTTGGTGACTGTATGGTGTTGTTTGGTGTTGTTGACTGTATGGTGTTGTTGACTGCATGGTGTTGTTTGGTTTTGTTGACTGTATGGTGTTGTTTGGTGTTGTTGACTGTATGTTGTTATTTGTTGTTGTTCTTGACTGTATGGTGTTGTTGTTGACTGTATGGTGTTGTTTGGTGTTGTTGACTGTATGGTGTTGTTGTTGACTGTATGGTGTTGTTTGGTGTTGTTGACTGTGTGGTGTTGTTGTTGACTGTTTAGTGTTGTTGTTGACTGTATGTTGTTAT
>JAAGKR010001487.1:85643-120643 GCA_011419295.1 Clarias macrocephalus
AACACAAACTGCTTTTCTCCATTATTTAATTTCTAAGGAAGGTTCTGGTTACAGATGACAGAAGGCTTCCCAAGAAGCAGTTTAAAGATGTAAAACCTGTTTATTTTTTTCTACCCTGGAAAATAAGTTTCTAGATTATCAGAATGAAAAGCTGTGTGTGTGTGTCTGTCTGTGTGTGTGTCTGTCTGTGTCTGTCTGTGTTGTGGTTGACTGTTTAGTGTTGTTTGGTGTTGGTGACTGTATGGTGTTGTTTGGTGTTGTTGACTGTATGGTGTTGTTTGTTGTTGTTCTTGACTGTATGGTGTTGTTGTTGACTGTATGGTGTTGTTTGGTGTTGTTGACTGTATGGTGTTGTTGTTGACTGTATGGCGTTGTTTGGTGTTGTTGACTGTGTGGTGTTGTTGTTGACTGTTTAGTGTTGTTGTTGACTGTATGTTGTTGTTTGATGTTGTTGATTGTATGGTGTTGTTGTTGACTGTATGGTGTTGTGTTGACTGTATGGTGTTGTTTGGTGTTGTTGACTGTATGGTGTTGTGGTTGACTGTTTAGTGTTGTTGGTGACTGTATGGTGTTGTTTGGTGTTGTCGTTGGTTGACTGTATGGTGTATTTTGGTGTTGTTGACTGTATGGTGTTGTTGACTGCATGGTGTTGTTTGGTTTTGTTGACTGTATGGTGTTATTTGTTGTTGTTCTTGACTGTATGGTGTTGTTGTTGACTGTATGGTGTTGTTTGGTGTTGTTGACTGTATGGCGTTGTTGTTGACTGTTTAGTGTTGTTGCTGACTGTATGGTGTTGTTTGGTGTTGTTTGGTTGACTCTATGGTGTTGTTGTTGACTGTATGTTGTTATTTGTTGTTCTTGGCTGTATGGTGTTGTTGTTGACTGTATGGTGTTGTTTGGTGTTGTTGACTGTATGGTGTTGTGTTGACTGTATGATGTTGTTTGGTGTTGTTGACTGCATGGTGTTGTTTGGTTTTGTTGACTGTATGGTGTTGTTTGGTGTTTTTGACTGTATGTTGTTATTTGTTGTTGTTCTTGACTGTATGGTGTTGTTGTTGACTGTATGGTGTTGTTTGGTGTTGTTGACTATATGGTGTTGTTGTTGACTGTATGGTGTTGTTTGGTGTTGTTGACTGTGTGGTGTTGTTGTTGACTGTTTAGTGTTGTTGTTGACTGTATGTTGTTATTTGTTGTTCTTGATTGTATGGTGTTGTTGTTGACTGTATGGTGTTGTGTTGACTGTATGATGTTGTTTGGTGTTGTTGACTGTATGGTGTTGTGGTTGACTGTTTAGTGTTGTTGGTGACTGTATGGTGTTGTTTGGTGTTGTCGTTGGTTGACTGTATGGTGTATTTTGGTGTTGTTGACTGTATGGTGTTGTTGACTGCATGGTGTTGTTTGGTTTTGTTGACTGTATGGTGTTATTTGTTGTTGTTCTTGACTGTATGGTGTTGTTGTTGACTGTATGGTGTTGTTTGGTGTTGTTGACTGTATGGCGTTGTTGTTGACTGTTTAGTGTTGTTGCTGACTGTATGGTGTTGTTTGGTGTTGTTTGGTTGACTCTATGGTGTTGTTGTTGACTGTATGTTGTTATTTGTTGTTCTTGGCTGTATGGTGTTGTTGTTGACTGTATGGTGTTGTTTGGTGTTGTTGACTGTATGGTGTTGTGTTGACTGTATGATGTTGTTTGGTGTTGTTGACTGCATGGTGTTGTTTGGTTTTGTTGACTGTATGGTGTTGTTTGGTGTTTTTGACTGTATGTTGTTATTTGTTGTTGTTCTTGACTGTATGGTGTTGTTGTTGACTGTATGGTGTTGTTTGGTGTTGTTGACTATATGGTGTTGTTGTTAACTGTATGGTGTTGTTTGGTGTTGTTGATTGTATGGTGTTGTTGTTGACTGTTTAGTGTCATTGGTTGACTGTATGGTGTTGTTTGGTGTTGTTGACTGTATGGTGTTGTTGTTGACTCTATAGTGTTATTTGGTGTTGTTGACTGTATGGTGTTTTTTGGTGTTGCTCTTACCTGTTTGGTGTTGTCCTTGCCTGTTTATTGTTGTTATTGACTGTATGGTATTGTTTCTCAGCCAAAAATCCACATTAAGTATTTTCCACAGAAACAAAAGTAAAAGTCCCTGACATCGTCCTCAAGGTCCATTTTCTTTAATAGCTCCTTAAACTACCGTGGGACCAAACAGTGCTTTTTAAATCAGCAGTTATTACATATTGCAGAGCCGTTTGTTTTGTTTGGCTTGAATAAGTGGCTCACCTCCTTGATAGAAATGTGAACAAGAGAGAAATCAATTTATATAGCGAACACGAATTTGGTTTGTGCATATGATCTCTGTTATTATCTATTCACAGTTATATTTCTCACTGAATTTCAGATGCTAAACTTTACAGACAGCAAATGTCTTTTCCATTTGAGACGTTTATTAGTTTTATAATAATCATGTTCTCTAATAATTGACTCTGAGATTTTTTCCCCCCCAAATGGTTAGTATAATTCCTTTTATGGAAACACGGGTATCCAAGTATAAATATGTTCTTTAGAAGCATTTTATATTACGTCACTAATAATTGTGGTTTTTGACTTTCCCACCAAGTCAGTCTTCCATCTTCGTTCTTTTTCCTCCTACGAAAGTCCCCTGACAGCCTGCTCATTTGAATGATAAATACTGACATGCCAATGTAAGCTTTGGCATGTTAACATGTCTGAATTCACTGAGGCATTCTGGACGGCCTTCAAATTTTACAATTCAAATGGGACTATAGTATTTAGGGAATAAGCAGCATTAAAATGCCTCCTATATTTATTTATTTATCTATTTACCTATTAGCTATTTTGTTTGTTTAATCAATCATATCATTTATTGATAATACTTTCCCATAGTCAGGCACTTTGACGGATAACAGTATGGTATTTTGGCATAATTGATAGAATATTGAGTTTAATTAATATTCATTAATTAAATTTATTTTCTATATTGTTTATCCTGTAATTGGTCCCAGGAGACTTTGCGCATTAGTCTGGGTACTGGACAGCGTGCCAAACCATCAGAGACACGCACACTATAGGCAATTTGGGAACGCCAGTTAGCCTAATCTGCATGTCTTTGAACGGTTGGAGGAAACCGGAGTACTCGGAGGAAACCAACCATGCACGGGGGGAACATGCACAGGTGTGCATCGAACCCGGACCCTGGAGGTGCAAGTCATAATTATATATAGAGAGAGATAGAGGGAGAGATGACGTTAAATAGGTACTGTAGCTTGGCACAGAACAAAAATGACCCACCATATGATGATACATGATAAGTAAGATGCTATTCATCTATATCGGGTCCTTCGGTTCGGCACCTTGCTCTGATCGAAATCTGCTCACACCCATTCGTGACCAGATCAAGGAAAAATGCCAAGCTTCCACACTTCCCCCCGTCACTCGTTATACTCGTTTACATAATCTCTGCAGCACAACAGCTGAAAGAATTTGTACACCATGTGGATCGCCTCAGTGTGTCGTTGTGCCATGGTACACAGCCATGGTCTCTTTCTGCGTTTGTTCCAGCGCAGCTAGCAGATACACACACAAGTCCTCAGTCTCAGCTATTGGCATTTCCCTGCCTGTGACCTTGTGCATATACATCACAGATGAGCTCTTATGTCTGGCAGGCATGCTGAGTAATGCTTTATTGTCATATAGACGTTTTGTCTTGCCATTGTGATTGTGTTGACTCACTTTATGGTGAAATTGTGTATTTGAGACTTCAGCAACGCAGACATTCATTTATATCTTAAGGGAGAATATATTTCCAGTTTATTTGGTCTTTTCTGTTATTGCTCAGTGATGGCTGGGCGTGATATTATATAGAGCGTAAAATCTTTGCTCTATCAGTAGTGAGCAATTGACAATGAAACTTTTGTTGATCGGGTTATTTATTGCACAACGGCCTCATTGATGGGATGAAATGATCGATGTTGGGCGAGATTCTCTCTCTTATACACACACCCTTAAAGGCAGAGAGGCAGTTGTGATTTTTCAATTTTTCCAAGTCTTTTAACTCTACTGCCTTCATGTCATACAACATTTCCTCTAAATAGCAAACATGGTTAATGAAAAAGGTGGAGCGTTTCGAAAAGAACCACAACAAAAACCTTGTCTTCAGACGTTATTGTATTTAGTTTCTCCAACAAAGCCATTTTTTATAGACAAACAGGAGGATGGAGTAAATAATCCACCTTCATATTTCATATTGCACGACTTTTGCGGAACGTTCCGGTCTGCTGGTCGAGCCGTTGTTTCTTGTCCACTATTCGCAACTGCATGTAAGGTGTTTCCTGATTTGCCAACCAGCTACAGAAGAAACGTTTTTCCACCAATCACTGCATGTGTATTATGCTACAGAGTCGCACTCAGTCTTGCGTTACATTGTTAATCAAAAAATTTCCACTCTGGTCTAAACCTGGTGAACTGTTTCACAAATACTGTTGCGCTGGTAATTTTTTGATAGAAAAGTTTAAGGCTGAACAGTTTAAGGAGTACCCGGAGAAAACCCACCAAGCATGGGGAGAACATTCAAACTCCATGTGCACAGAGGCGGGAATCGAACCCGGATCGGAGCTGGCGGTGCAAGGCGACGATGCCGACCACTAAGCCCTCGTGCCGCCAGTCCACTTCTCACGGCATTTAAATTTAGTTCGAAAGAACAGACTGGAATTCCCAGCACCACTTTGAGCCAAGTCTGGGAAAATTTCTCTAAAATCAGAAAGACTCTATACTCTCCTCAACCCTATATTTCCCCAGCTCATGCTTGTTAAACCCAACACAGATAAGATAAGTCGGGATTAGTAACTTTATCGTTACCATTAGAATACACCAACAAATTGCGTAACTTCTTCATTTTAGCACACTTTAGTGTAGTAACCATTACTGCATTAGTGCTCTAGTCTAATAAAGTTCAGTGAACTTTTGTGAGTTTTCTTTCCCCTAGGGTGCATTATTAATAATAATAATTTGGCTCCATTCAGTCGAGTCCTTGATAAATCTTCAAACCGAACTAAAGTGGAGCTGTGGATTTGATGCTTAGGCGATGTAATTCCCCTGACAAGGCCTTCAGCCCTCAAGGGCTCTACACTGATCTTGTGGTTAACCTCTGACAGACCGCCTCACTGCCAGTTACACCATGTGAGAAATAAGATTTTTATCTAAAAAGCAAGTCCTCTGAAAAACACCTTTATGCTGCACTTTTTCTGTCGGAAATTCCCCAGCTGAGCTTTAACGCTGGTGCCCGAGTTCTGTGCAGTTTGTGCGACTGAGGGAAGCCGTTATCGCCTACGACACTGCCGGGCATTTTTTACAAAGATAAAACAAAAAAACAAAAAAAAACAACAACAAGGAACTAAATGAAAGAGTTGATCCATTAGCATTAAAATCTCACAGAATTGCACTGCAGTCGTCACTGTGAACGTTCAGCGAGTGGAACGGCTGCTTCTTGAAACTCAAGGGAAAACATTTCACCGACTTGGGAAGAGACGCATCTGTTTGTGGGAACCGTATACACACTCACATGCACGTTACGGGAACTCGGTTGAGAATTAATGCCTCGTCCTCCATACCATCCTGACCTATCGTCATTTCCACATGTTTGGGCCAGGAGTTCCTGGGAGGCCGGGGTTGCACACATGAAGCAGGCAGTCCGATCATGGCTCAGCCGCACTGAGAAAACTATCTACCGTGATGGTGTCCAAGCACGAATGACACACTTGGATAACTGCAGTGGATTATACAGAGTTTTTATATAGAGTTATATAGTCCCGGTTTGACTTGAACACCCCTCAGCGACTGTATCGATGTGAAATCACTTTTAGCTAGCACAGTTTGCCTTATTATGCACCTTTCTTGACGTCGACAGGTTTCCTCCAAGGACAACGACATGAAATGAGTTTTGTGTCTATCATAAAAGTGATATCCTGAATTTTGAAAGAGTATGTACGTGTATAAAGAACACAACAAAGAACCTTTTCCCCCACATTTTAGCATTTATTTACCATATTTCAGCATGCTTAAATCTCATAAAAAGCTCAAAATTTTGTCCATATGTGAAAAAAAAGGAAATTGGTCATTGACTAGTCAGTTTCATGGCTTGAACGTAGAACATAAACATTCAGTTTGTCAGTCTACTCGATACTAACGCATCTCTCCATGAGCACATCCGCCCACATCCTGATCACATTCACCAGTCGCCCAGTTCAAACTTAGCCTGAGTAACAGTCGTTCGTTTATCTGCTTTACAATGTGCCGATTCAGGGCGTTAAAAATATCATCAGCTACACGTGACTGAAGCTTAAAACATCTATAGGGATAGATGTTCCGCAGTGCCTCTGGGGAGGACATCAATGTTAAAAAGCAACTAACACACACACACACACACAGAAGAAAAAAGCAGGAATGGTCACATTTCACATGCATTTAGTGTATCATTCAAGGTTTAAGAAAGCTGCAAAAAATATAAAATACCAAGAACTGTCTTGTTTTTGAAAAGGTTTTGAAAGTATCACATGAGCATAGTATAAGGGAATAAAAGAAAACGCCACACTGGAGCGTAAAAATCTATTTCTGTTATATCTGAAATATTTCTGATGAACGTTTAGATTTAGCGATTGTTCATGCTACAAGTTAGCGGTCGCTAATCATGGTGGAATGTTGCTTGTACAGCAAAGATGGCGAAAGTTACACAAACTCGATACTCGAGTACAAGTACTCGCCTAAAATGTACAGTAAGTACTCCACAAAGAAACTTTTTATTTTTTATTATATCTATGTAACAATATTTGTCACTAATTAAAGAAATGGCAGCTAGCATTGTTAGCCTCTTTTATTATTTCTGTACTTGCTAATGTTGCTACGCTGTATAATGCAAGTTGTCTGTGCAAGTAACCCTGGCGTACTGCATGCATACAGTATAGAATATAATTGGAGGACATACTAAAACATTTTAATTACAACCTTGTTATTAACCAAAACATTGCTTTTGGTGTGAAACACAAACCCAGTGTGTAAGCACATAACCAACTCATCTGCTCAGCATGTTCGCTAGTAAGCTACACCACTTCTAATCTTACCCTAACAAGTGGCGAGCGTTAAAAAAGAAGCCAGAAAAATCCGCAATACGCAGCCCAGCCCATCTGTTGCCCAGGTAACCGTCAATCACTTTGGTGGACCGACCAATCTGCACTTTCAGAACGATACTTAAAAACACTAATAAAGCATTTGTACCTGATTACTTTCCAACTCTGTTGCATAGTTAAAATGGGAAAAATATTTTTTTCCATACTACAAAATCATTAGCGATGGAAGTGAACGCAGAGTTAGCATGAAAGATGAAGCACTGAAAGATGATGTGCTTGAGCAGAACGTGTAAATGAAGTAAGAGAGCTGGACAGACTTAAAATCTTAAAGAGCTAATTCCCATTGCACCAATATCAGCAGGTAATTGAATGGCATCATGGGTAATGAAACTGTGTACAAAGAATCCCATGCATCCATTTATTATCTATACCGCTTGTCCTGGGTAGGGTTGTAGGGGTTTGGAGGCTACACTACCCCAGGGAAGCCAAGCCACAGGAGTGCCAAACCATTACATGCCACATGCATACCTTTGAGGAACATGCTGTATGGTAATGATAAAGATCATTTACAGAGTATGGAATTGTAGGTAATCCTTACAGAGTCTTTGAGTAGTTCAGCCTCCTTGAAACATAACCTCTTTTCTCAGCTTGTTACCTCATCTCTTGCTCTACCCTAAGCTCAAACTTGCAGAATCCATAAAAATACATCAACACACATTTGGATTTTCATTACAGCCAATTGTTCATCTTGACTTACTAGTAGCTCATGACCAGTGATGTGGTACAGTATCAAAAACACAGTAAGGATACATCTATATATAAAGTTAAGCCATTTGATTGCTCAGATCATCTTCTGTAGGTTCACATACAGGTGTCGTGCTGCATCAAAGACAATGCTGAACATGTTGCTTGGAATGCATTGATAGATGTAATTAAGAGTTTGTCATAATCCTGCAAGACTTCACTTTGATGGTTCCTCCATTTGTTTTTCGATCACATCCTGTGAACTGTTGTTCACAGGAATCTGGTCCGTGGATTCATATTTACTGTATGTCCCAATTTCACTCAGGTTTTAACTCTAGAATACCATTTTAACCTTTATCACATTGCCATAACTCGGCTTTACAGGAATCCAAGTATACAAGTGTGGAAATGTACACTTTACGACAAAGAAAGTCCAGTCTATCCAGTCCCTCCACACACACTCTTTGGTTTTAAGGTCAACGAAAAAAGAAGTTCATCAAAAGTTCAATAAACCGTTCTCGTCTTCACCAACAGGTTCTTCTTAGCACCTTCCCTGACAGCAGAACCCCCATGTTTTAGGTTTCTGCTATTAAGCGTTCTCCACCAAATGGGCAAACCAAAGGCGGCTTTATATTTGCATAGCAAGCGTTAGATCATGGTCACATGTTGGGTGATATTGGGACTCACGTTGGAGCATCCCCCGGTCTTGGACATGTTGCTCCGTGTGTCATGATTACGGCACAAACGCTCACGGTAGTTCTGTGCAAAGATCAGGAGCATGAGTGGGTTGATGCAGCTGTGCGAATAGCTCAGACATATACTGATATTGTAGGCGTAGACAAATACCAACGTGGGCTCTTGGATACCCAGGTTGATCATCTGGATTACATGATATGGCGTCCAACACAGCAAGAAGAGTGCAATAACCATCAGAACCATCCTGGTGGCTCTCTTGGCCCACAGAGTCTGTTTGCGCTTGGTTCGGTGCATCGACTGGAATACATGGCACAGGGTCAGTGAGTAGAAGGTGCTGATTATGATGAGGGGGACAAGGAAACCCAGCGTCGACTGGTACAGGGTGTACCAGTACATGTCCTGAGGTCCATCAAGGTCTATTATGCACACGCTTGAGTGATTCTTGGAGATCACCTTGGCGTAGATCATGACAGGGATGGTGAGAAGGAAACTGCCGAGCCACACTAGCAGGTTGATGATGATTGTTCCATGGATGGTGCGGTTCTCAGACATGGGATGGACGATGGCAATGTACCTTTGGGAAATGACCAGAGAACGAGTTAGAAAGCTGGACACCACAATGTATTTGCAGTTGATCTAAGCAATTCCAGTTTATTCCCCGTACATTTTTGAACAACACATTCTTGAAATCCTGATAATCCAATGTTTACACTCAGCCATCTGCAAGGAAATTGACAAAACTTCTCACAAATGCTCTCTGGAGAAACCTGTTACCATTTTGTACTGCTTAGAGTAAAGGGATGTAAGTGGGGGCACTAAAACTGGCTTTAAATTAAATTTTTTAAAAAAGTCATCTTGTAGGAAACTGTCTAGAGCGTCTTACTTAAGGTGACTCCACCATTCACGTATTATCTTCACTTAGTGCTTTAATCTGGCCAGATTTTATGCTTATTTCTGGAACAGTGGGAACGCTGAAGTCGATGCCAGTCCATTTCACGAAGCCATGAACACACACATTTACACCTCCTCTACCAGTTATTATGATAATCCGATGACAATTTTGCCAGACAAAAAATCACACTTTTACCTTTTTGCACCCTGAAGTCAAGGATGGTGCAGATTCAACTGATCTTCCTGGGTTCCTGGTTGTTCTTTATCCTTCGATTCTAAGTCTCATACACAGCTTCCATAGAACATTGGACTGTACTGTAGGTCTGGATTCTGTATCGATATTTATAATCATGGATCTTTCACTCTGAAATGAACACTGTAATATTTTTTAATTGTATGAACTATAAACAGTTCCCTGATTAAATCACAATGTTCATTTCACCGGGAACTGAAAAGTATATATATTTTTTTTACTTACTGTAAATGACGTCATTGCTGCCATAGAAACATTTACAGTACATTAGTATCGTTCTTCCTTTTCCAGCTGTTGCTATGGTTCCCTCTTAGGGAATAAATTTTGACTAGGGAGAGATGTTTCCTCAAATTGACTCGGATTCCAGTCACACTTCAGTTCTGGAACATTGGGTCACTTGGTAAAGGTCACTAATGTATCTCGAGAGCATTATCCCGACTTTATTTAATTAATTAATTTATTTATTGATTGCGTTTCCACTTATTTATTGCCTCTTAGTGAAAGGTGGTTAAACTCTGCACTCGGTGGTGTAGACAGCCATGTGGCGTGTTTTTGCCGGCTGACTTGATAAATGGAGCAGATGGCAGGAGACAGTTCGTTTTATTTGTATTTTGTTGTTGTTGTTGTTACTGCTACATTCACGACACTTAATTAGTCCCTGCATTTTTTTTTCTTCATGAAGTGATGGACAGATTATAAAACATCTGTTTGTTTGTTTGTTTGTTTTTTTAATATAAAAGCAACAAGTTCAGACTGCAAAGTTTCCAGAGGAATCATTCCTGCATCTTACGTACAGTACAGTATGTGTGGACAAAATAACAAGTCCTCATTTAACTACTTTTTTTTTTTGTTAAAAGTATCCTCTCAAAATATTTGTTTGCTCACTCTTATCATCTACACTGCTTTATCCTGTATACATGGTCGCGGAGGGCCTGGAGCCCATCCCAGGAGACTTAGGGCACCTTGGATAGGGTGCCAATCCATCACAGGGTACCCACACCATGGTCAATTTGGGAACGGCAATTAGCCTAATCTGCATGTCTTTGGACCTTGGGAGGAAACCAGAGTACCCGGAGGAAACCCACAAAGCACATGCAAACTCCATACATACAGATTCAAGGCGGGAATCGAACCCAGACCCTGGAGGTGCAAAGGCGACAGTGCTAACAGCTCTGAGTATTATAAAGTAAAAATTTTAAATTGATGTAAATGACATTAATATCATGTTTGAATGTAAAAAAAAAAACTTGATTCATTATTAAAAACTGCATAAAATTTGAGAAGAACTTCAGAATATTTACCATTAGCTAGAATGTGACTCGCTGTTTAGCCAATTTGATGCTAGTCATACCTGGTATTAGCAAAGAACAAGGCTAACTTAGTCAAACGTCACTCATCACATGTATTAAGTCGCGTTTAAGGTCATTTGCATTATTTTTTTCAGATTCCTGGTTATCTGTCTGAGAATGCACAGCAGTAACTACCATGTGTAGCCTGAGAAGGTCAGATCCCATGATGAATTAGGTAGGAAACCGTATTTCTGGAGTGACTAAGCATTTTGAGTATTTAACTGCATTAACACTCAACTGGCTGTGCGGTGGCGTAGTGGTTACCACTGTCACCTCGCACCAACGGGGTTCAGGTTCGATTCCCGCCTCGGATCAGTGTACATGGAGTTTGCATGTTCTCCCTGTGCTTGGTGGGTTTCCTCCAGGTACTCCGGTTTCCTCGCTCAAAAGACAAGCAGATTAGGCTAATGGGCGTTCCAAAATTGCCCGTAGTGTGGGCATGTTCATGTGAATGTTGACCGGCGGTCCTATCATGGTTATGAAATGGGAATAAATCCAATGGTGATCATTTCAGAGGTTCCTAGATGGATGGATGGATGGATACACCAAAATAATAGTAAAGTATAGGAGTAAAGTACAAGTCTTGTCCTGACCCTTCATCTTCATTAAGTGCCAACTTTGTTCATGAGAATATTGAGCATGAGCCAGGAGGAGACTCTACTGTAGGTGGGATACTATGCACAACATGCACAAATGAACACAGCCGATCCGTTTCCTAATGTGCTTTTGGGCAAGTGGGCGCAAAAAAACACCACATGTACAGCATCAGAATTCAGTTTCACAAAACACCAGATGCTACTTGTTTGTCTGCTTGTCTTGTTTTTCTTCTTCTTCTTTTTTTTTTACAGAAGGTTGTTCTAGCATCTATTCTGTTTAGTAAGACATTTCGGTCCCAAAGTCAAAAGAACCATATCGCTAATTTGAAGTTTTTGCATATATCATCCCAAAACCATGTTAACCATACAAAGTCAAATAAAACAATAGTGTCACTGGGGGGTGGGGCAGCTTGTCAGACGGGTGTTGAGCTGGCAACCCATCCCTGTAATGAACTTCCACAGAAACAACAGATATATCTCCAGGGTGGGTGAGTATCCATCGCCCCACTTTCTTACTCCACCCTACAGGAGCTCAGGTAACATCACCGCCATGTACAGGTACATCAATCAACCATAACATTATGACCACCTGCTTAATCTTGAGTAGGCCTCCCCTTTTGCCACCAAAACAGTAATGACCTGTGTGTTCTGACACCTGTCTATTGGAACCAGCAATATTCCTTCCTTAGGTCACTTTTGCTACAGTATGTCCTGATGAACTGGTGACAGGGTCATGGGCAGCCAAGGCTCACTGATGCACATGATCATTACTGTTTTAGTGGCACAAGAGGGGACCTACTCAATATCAGCCAGGTGGACGTGATGTCATGGCTGATCGGCGGATACCAGAAGTGCTGCACTGTTAAGGGTTCGAACACATTGCTTTGCTGAAAATAGACGGAACAAAAAGAAGCAGCGTTTGTATACATGGACACACACACACACACACACACACACATGGTATATTTGCCCCTTGAGGCCGGGGTGTTATAGTTCTCGTTATCAGTCATGTCATAAGTTCAGCGTCAGCTAAAACGGGCTTTTGTGCTATCAGTAACACACACATTCGGGAATAAGACCAGGGGAGGGTGTGAGTGTGTGAGGACATCGCAGTAAAACACACATTTCTGCAGCTTCTGCTCAATATATTAAACAGGGTGCATATGGTGAAGCAAACTTAGAAAGATAGAAAATTTCCTTTCCTGGAATTTCCTTCGGGATCAATAAAGTATCTATTTATCTATCTATCTTTTACATTTTATTAATTAATTTTTTCTTCTTTTTTTGTCTTCTTTCTGCTTTTACTCCCTATTTTTATGTTGTACTCCATATTAAATTTTTTGTCACTATATACTATTTTATTATTCAGTATTATGTTTCAATTTTTTCCTGTTTTATTGACTACATCACCTACATTTGTTTTTTTATTCCCTAAACTTCTGCTTTATTTTTCTCTATATTCATTTTTTTCTTTTTTTTTTTTTTCAAATTTGTATTTTGCTTCTGTTCTTCTTTTCTTTCATCATCTTCCTTTTTTCTTTTACACTTTTGTGCTGTATTTTTTTTTTTATCCCATTCTTGATTTTTTAAATTCTAGATTTAAATATTGTTTGTTTGTCATTATTATTCTCCTTATTTCTTCTTTTTCAATTTTTTGTAAATTCTTTGATTTCTTATTGTTCTGTTTTAAATGCCATCTTTCTGCCTCCAATTTATAATTTATAACATACAGTACAAACCGGACAAAAATCATTAACATTGTATTAAATTCTTGTCTTGCTTCAGTTGGTCAGGTATAGTGTTCTAAATGTACTGAATGACCAAATTATCACACCTATGGGGTTTTACTTCCCTGATGGCACAGGCATGGGACCGGTGGTGGCTCAGAGTGTGTTACGGCTCTGCATTACTGATCAGAAGGTTGTTAGTTCAAATACCTCTGATCCCTGCCAGGTTGCCGCTGTTGGGCCCTTGAGCAAGGCCCTTAACCCTGTCTGCTCCAGGGGTGCCATATAAACAAACAAAAAATGATAGCAAACGTAAGTCCGCTGGGATACGCTCCAGGGCTATCGAGACCCTTACAGGATAAGCCTGATAGAGAACGAGTGAGTGAGTGAGTAACTGTTAATCAGACAAAATTCTCATTCTTCCAAGAGGACTGGATTTGGCCCAATTATCTCCCCACTGATATTTCATATGTTCCTCACACACTTTAATGTGGGTCACAGAGCCACAGTGGACGTGCCAGCATGCAGCACTACCTGAGAACGGTGTTATTCATCATGACCACTCACCCCTACACCTCTTCATGATTTCTCTGAATCACTTTTCCAGCACCGTCACTGCAGAGACTGAAAGCAGAGTGGTACGACTTGACTTGCAAAGAAATGAGGTCGTAGTTTGAGTAATGATGTCAAGTCTTACTTCTCGTCAGTGAAATACACTGCCGCCTGCTCGTGACTATTAATGGAGCTTTTATCACCCGTTTCACTCGTCCTCAAGCCAATCGATTAATCCTTCTCGGCCTGGAGGCGAAAGCTCCGCAAGCAGGTGTCTGGACTTGATGGATGATGGACGTAAGGACATCAGAACTGAGGACGGCAGGGACCATGTGTATGGAAAAACGAAATATTGTGCCTGGGAGAAGTATGATAAAACATCACTCACTCATCATCGTCTATACCGCTTAATCCTGTGTTCAGGGTCACGGGGGGTCTGGAGCCTATCCCAGTACGCCCTGGACAGGGTGCCAATCCATCGCAGGGCACAAACACATACACACTCACACACTCATTCACACACGACGGCCAATTTGGGAACGCCAATTAAACTGACCTACATGTCGTCTTTGGACTGTGGGAGGAAACCGGAGTACCTGGAGGAAACCCACCAAGCACGGGGAGAACATGCAAACATTATTATTTGTTCATTTCTTTCTCTATGCACAACTATAGACAGGTTTAATCATGTAGAAAAGCTAGGAATAATAATAATAATAATAATAATATTAATAATAATAATAATAATAATAATAATAATAATGTCCCTGTGTTGGGTTGGTGCCCTATCCAGGGAGTTGCCAAACAAGCAAACAAAAATTAAACCAATTAAAGGATTAATTAATAAACAAATTGAAAACAAAGTAAATCTAAATAAACAAATAGATTTTTATAATTTGCAATTACAAATATTACCACAGTTTATCAATAAAAATAAATATAAAATATGAAATAGATTTTTTTGATTAACTAAACGATAAAATAATTTAAACAACAACAACAACAACAACAACAATAATAATAATAATAATAATAATAATAATAATAATAATAATAATAATCAACTAATCAAAAAATAAAAAGTAATAGATAGATAACTAGACACTTCACTACAGTTGATCAGACTGAGATGCAATAATCGGTCTTGTAGTAATAATATTATAGTGCCGTCACAGTGGTTTAGGGTTCGATTCCCGCCTCGTCTCTGTGTGCATGGAGTTTGCACGTTCTCCCCGCGTGCTTGGTGGGTTTCCTCCGGGTAATCCGGTTTCCTCCCACAGTCCAAAAACATACAGATTAGGATATCTGGCGTTCCCAAATCGCCTGTAGTGTGGAACTGTGTCTCATTACTTGCTATGAACAGCTACACAATTTGATTAAAAGAGGAAATAAAAATCCTTTCTTTCTCGATGCCTGCTGTTGTTGTGCATAAAGATCTGAAACTGGACCTCTTGGTGTTGAAGGCTGAGGTTTGAATAAAGCTAAAAACTGCCAAAACATGGTATCGGTGCTAAAAAGTGAATTTTCAGATAGGATCATATACAGTAACACCATGTTTTCATGATACTTAATGCTTCTTCTTTATTTTATGAATCTCCTGATCAATGCTTCTTCTTCTTTTTACTTTTTTTTTGTAAATATACACACACATTTATATTTTTATCAGATAAAAAGTAACATTTGCTGAATACAGTTATTAATTATTATCACATAATAATATTATCATAATTATATAATATATCATTAATACAGCTGAAGTCACGCCCTTTTATGTCCGTAGTGTCCGTTACGTTTTTGAATTCAAATCTTTCAACGGTCTTAACTGTCATTCAGATGGAACTTGGCTGGTTAATACTGTGTTTCACATCAAAAGACATAAAGCGGAAAAAGTGCTTTGTTCTAAAATGCTAAATTCTTAAGATATCACAACACTAATTTGACATGGTTACGGACACTACGGATCTTTTTGGTTTTTAAAATTTAACCCAAAACTGTAATGCGTTAATTTGAGGTCAGATGCTTCTAAACGCTTCCACCAATTTTAGTATCAATACTCATACAGAAATATGAATAATTAGCATTTTAAATGATTATTGTTTGAAGCGAGACAGTATAACCCTGAAAAATGTCTGTTTTTGGGTCATCTCTCCAGAACAACTTAAAACCTAAAAACTTTTAGGGAAGCAAGATTGGTCACTTCCATGTTACATAAACTTCAGAAGTAGCTTCTTTAACGCACACACTTTTTCTGTATTACAGTATACAGAATTATTTTTTAATAATTATTATGATAAAAAATTATAATAATTATTAAACATTATTTTTATATTATTTATTATAATAAAACTAAAATCAGCACCAGTACTGTGTTTTTGTTGTGTTATTTGACTTTAGCATAAATCTTGCCTAATTTAAATCCGAAAGGTAACTTTTCTGTCCTTGTGATTTGTGTGGAGAGCACCGTGTGTGTGTGTGTGAGTGTGTGTGTGTGTGTGTGTGTGTGTGTGTGTGTGTGTGTGTGTGTGTGTGTGAGTGTGTGTGTGTGTGTGTGTGTGCGCTCCCCTCTCACCTGTCTATACACAGCACGGTGACGATGCCCACCGTAGTGAACTGGTTGCTCACGTCCACCACCACCACGGCTTTGCACATGAACGCGCCGAAGACCCACTGCCGCTCCCACACCAGCTGGTGGATGTTGAAGGGCATGACGAGCAGGAAGAGCAGGTCCGCCACGGCCAGGTTCAGCACGTACACGTCCGACACCATCTTCTTCTTGCACGTGGCCACGGCGTAGATGACCAGCGCGTTGGCGAGCACTCCGACCGAGCACAGGAGCCCGTACACCGCGGGGAAGACGTGCGTGAAGGAGGTGGCGTCGTCCTCGGGCGCCGAGAGGTTCGCGCAGGGGAACGAGCCGTTGGAGAGCTCGCGGGAGGCGCACGACGCTGCCGAGGCGTTCATCATCATCATCACCACCACCACCTTCCCCAAGGAGACGAGCCGAACAGATCGCTTTAATATGGAGAAGAACCCCGGAGCTGTCCACGCGTGTGCATTTGGAGAGGTTTTGGAGAAAACTCTGTCTCTCTCTCTCTCTCTCTCTCTCTCTCTCTCTCTCTCTCTCTCTGCATGGACCAGAGATGGACTAATCTTTCACTCATCCACCATAAATCCCTTATTTGTATCTAAGCTCGATCACAATCACAAATACCTGCCCTGGTCTTATTTGTAATTATTTATAACTCTGAGGCTGACCTGTGTGTGTGTGTGTGTGCTGTGCCTCCTGCGAGTCTTTCTGCTCTCCTGTTCCACATTAAGAGCTGACAGGAACATAAGGCTGGTCAGGGATTGGGTAAAAAGTAAAAAAAAAAAAAAAGTGCCTAGGGAGGGGGAGAGATCTTGAACCATCTTAGTGCAGCAGTCTCTTAGTCTGTGAGAAGCTTTTCTCCTGATCTGAATCATGTTCTCAGCTGTTTCTGGGGAAATCACGTGATCATGGGAGTAATCTGGGGATCCTCAGTGTCACTTTACGTCAGGAAATCACACATGACATGCAATACATACTGAACATCAGAGGGCAAATTTACAACACATGCAGGAGAAAGCTGGAGTGTCGTTCCATATTGCAGCACTAATATATCAAGTATGTCATTTTACATTTGATTTATTTCAGTAATTTAATTCAAAAAGTGAAACTCATTGTATAGAGTCATTACACACAGGCTGATATATTTCAAGTGTTTATTTAATTTAATTAATTTATTTTTTTACTTTTGATGATTATGGCTTAATGAAAACCCAAAATTCAGTATCTCAGAAAATGGTAATATTGTGAAACACTGGAGACTCGTGGTGTCTCTCTCTAATCAGCTAATTAACTCAAAACACCTGCAAAGGTTTCCTGAGCCTTTAAATCTCTCAGTCTGGTTCAGTCAGGGCTAAAGAAGCTGGCTGTTCACACTGTGCTGTATCAAAAGAAAAAAACATAACAAAACAAAAACAAACAAACAAAAAACATAACAAAACAAAAACAAAAAAACAAAACAAAAGAAACATAACAAAAAACATAAAACAAAAACAAACAAAAAACATAACAAAACAAAAACAAAAAACATAACAACAACAAAAAATATAACAAAACAACAAAAACAAAAAAACAAACAAACATAACAAAACAAAAACAAACAAACAAAAAGCCATAACAAAACAAAAAACAAACAAACAAACAAAAAACAAACAAACAATATATACGGCTTTTTTATCCCTCTGCTGCAGCTCCCTGTGGCTTTGGGAAATAAATAATGAGTATTTAATTTAAATGTATTTTATTTTAGTCCATTCGCTTTTTTTTATGTAATTCTAAATTTGAAGATTATGGCGATCTTGTAGTATTAAAATAAAATGTTACATTTTTAAAAATGTTTTTCATTTTTAATCTGTATGTCTTTGGACTGTGTGAGGAAACCCACCAAGAAGTAACGAACATGAAAACTCATACATACAGTACGCAAGGCAGGACTCGAACCCATGCCCTACAGGTGCGAGACCACAGTGCTAACCACTACACCACACATTATAGGTGGGGAAACACGATTAAGTTGCATATTGCAGTTCTTTCATTTGAATCTGTGACCCCAAAATCGATAAATAAAAAAAAAAGGTTTTCAATTTATATACGTTTGCATTTGAGGTGGCAAAATGTTCCTCAATAATCCTGCAGATTACATGAAATGTTACACTTCAAACTGTTCGTCAAGTGATAGAAATGGTGACATCCAAATGTCACTCACGTGTAGCAGACAGTAACGCCAGACCAAACCTATTCGACTGTACGCAAATACAGTATGTTTCGAAACTGGATTGACGTCTGGACAAAAAGCAATTACAACATTCAACAGTAACACTGTGACCTCATGACATTTCATTAAAACAAGCCGAGCTGAAGGTTATGAAGTCATACCGAGCCCTTTTAGGTCTGACATGGAGACAGACAGGGTTTCTGTTCCTACACTAATCTCCGCTTTATTGTGGATCAGCGGAAAGGCCAAGCTGACTCAGACAGAGAAGTCAAACGTGTTGAGAGCGAGTGAGGGGAAGAAACCAGGCAGGGGAACATGGCGAGGAAAAAAACGAGTGACGGTGACAAATCAAAGCAGGACAGCGCTGCTGAGTTCTTTAGTCCGATCGGTCAGAAAGTCTTGATTAAGTTGCTACAACAGCAGATCTGACAGCAGTTCCAGCTGTACTCTATGTCATATCACAGGTTTATGTCAATGCCCTCATTCCAGCACATTTATTTTTCATATTAATAGCTCAGGAAACTCAGGAATTTCTCAGGAAGTCTGCACATTTTTGCACCATTTGTCAGGTTTTTACTATCATTTCAAATCATAACCATAAAACCATTTAAACCATATTTCATGCACATTTCTGTTCTTTCATTTTTCAGAAAATTGGGTCGTTTGCCAGCTTCCACTGCAACATTTTCATATTTGTGGTTAAATCTGTAGCACTTCTCTATTTAGAAAAATATATAGGAAAAAATATCCCTGTTTATACTGTAGTTGCACTTTATACCGCTATATCCTGTATTCAGGGTCACGGGGGGCCTGGAGCCTATCCCAGGAGACTTAGGGCACAAGGCGGGGTACATCCTGGACACAGTGCCAATCCATCGCAGGGCACAGACACACACATACTACGAGCAATTTGGGAACGCCAATTAACCTAACCTACATGTCTTCGGACTGTGGGAGGAAACCGGAGCACCCAGAGGAAACCCACTAAGCACGGGGAGAACATGCAGACTCCATGCACACTGGGAATCAAACCCAGACCCTGGTGGTGCAAGGCGACAGTGCTATCATAAATGTCAAGTAACTAATTAATGAATTAAAAGTGCAACTAAAAACAGGCGATTGATGTCAATGATATGCGATATGAAAATGCTCAGCGTATAATAATAGCACTGTATCATGACTGACCCCAGCTCCCTAAAAAGTATTTCTCTGTGCAGTAATGTGTATATATAACAAATTAACATTGACTTAACATTCGTATAACAATTATCGTGGAGATGTGTGAAGCCAGCCGACCCCGTATTTTTGAAGATCACAGATGCTTCCCATTGGTAGGACGACACTACCAAAAAACATTGAGACTGGACTGATAAATCAACACACATGCAAACACACTGATCAACACTATCAAACTGTTGTACACACCAACCTGTAAATGCTCTTTTGCACAATATTCATCAATTTTTATCGCAGGGTTTTATTCAGGTCGACCGCTGACTGCGCGCTCCAGTAGACGCAATAAAAGGATGGCGGCTTACAGAAACAGATGGAATTTTTGGTTTGCTGCAGGTGGACAATTCAAAGTTGTCGAAAGGCTTTTGTGGCTCCCTGTGGGAGTGTTTAAGGTTGCCGAGCCTTGTCTTAGGCCCTTTGACACTAGGCATGATTGATTTGTACCATGCCCAGGAATGATTGTTCCCCCGTCCCCACTCGAGACCGACGACACTGATGACGTCACTTTCATGCTCAGATGCGATTGGCTTTCATATCTGATTTCAATCCGATATCCTATACTGTACTGGAGACCACCCGTTCCATTGGAGGCATTGTTTCAGAACCGGAACCAGACTGACCAGGCGTCAAAATCGATCCGAGGTCCATAATGTATAAAACGCCCTTAGACTCCCAGCCGTGGCTTTAGTTCTGTTGTATCCTCCTGATCCTGTGTGAATGTAACAGCCTGGAAGGATTGACGAGATAGCTGCTAACTGGACTGTTCTTTAATGGTGTCACTGGTTTCAGGACTGTTAGAAACTGTCTAGAGCAAAACCAAGTCATATTCCATTTCGTTTCCTGGTTCTTAGTTTGCACAAATTGCCTCTGAAATGCAACACAACATGGTGACATTTGTGCAAAGTCTCGAACTAAAGTGTTCTGGCGAGTGCAGCGTTGTCCTGAGCCTCTGGGATCAGTATTCAGCTCGACCGCTCGCGAGGAGGACACTCACTCCGTCGAGACACAGTAATCCTTTAAGGAGACGGTGATCTTTAAAGCTGTGTTCTCGCCTCACTCACACTGCCGGAGAGTCGTAATCACTGCGACATTATCAAACGCAGCACTCATTCCGCTCATGAACACTTTAACGATTATCGAGCTGATTTATAGACAGCACTGAGTCATTACTAATGTAGGGTTCAGTCCTCTGTCCCTGAGCACGATTTTTCATTTTTTCTTCACTGGTCCCTGTTTACTTATCAAACCTTACGTCCTGATTGGGCTCCTACAGTATTATTCAATTAGGTGGGCAGTTGAAGGTTAATTAGTCAGTTTCTAGTGATTGATGAGGATATGGAGGGCTCGGATTTGTCAAATAAAAGTCCCGTGTAAAACACTCCATCACGGCAGCGTGAAACTGGCAGCAGTCGTGATCTAATGGCGCTTTTAAAAACGCCTTTTTGTATTATTTTCTACTGCATATGCTATAAAAACGTTCACATCGGCTTTTGTAATCGTTTCGCCCAAACTGGGTTCTTTATAGGTTTCAACTCAATTTTTATGTATTTCTTTATGTATCACCTTCAACAATAGACTTGTCCACTGTCCTGTAGATGAGCGAGTATCAAGAAGTTTCGAGATTAGCTCTGTATACTCTACATGCTCAGTTTTTTTCTCTATATGTCCTCCATCAGACGTCTTAAAACCTGGCATTAGAATTCACTACTGACGGCCAGGAAGGGCATCCAGTATAAAACAAAATTAAAAGAAAGTTCGAGTGAAGGGAAGTTTTATGATACAGATACATTCTGGGCGGCACGGTGGTGTAGTGGTTAGCACTGTCGCCTTGCACCTTCAGGGTCCGGGTTCGATTCCCGCCTCGTCTCTGTGTGCATGGAGTTTGCATGTTCTCCCCGTGCTTGGTGGGTTTCCTCCGGGTACTCCGGTTTCCTCCCACAGTCCAAAGACATGCAGGTTACGTTAAATGACATGGCCAAATTGCCCGTAGTGTGTGAAAGAATGAGTGTATGTGTGTGTGTCTGTGCCCTGCGATGGATTGGCACCCTGTCCAGGGTGTCCCCCGCCTCGTGCCCTAAGTCTCCTGGGGTAGACTCCAGGCCCCCTGAATACAGGATAAAGTGGTATAGACGGTGAGTGAGTGAGATACATTTCGAGATCTCTTTGCTTTTACCCATCATGAGAGGCGTCTTGTGTGACACCTTGGTAACGAGACAGCTATTTCTAGGCCATCAGTTGGGACTGAACCAGCTGATATTAATTTGCACCGACACGCGGCAGGATTGCTTTTCTAATTACTGATTGATTTCAGCTGGCGTCGTAGCTTTCCATGCTTTTTTGCACCTCCTTTCCTTCATGTGTTCAATACTTTTCACTGTGTCAGCTTAATTCATCGACACATTTCTTTGCATGTGTCAACTGCATGATGAAAATGTCATGCCAATGGCACCTTTAGAAATATATGTACTGAGAGAAATGGTGACGTTCAATACCGCATGTCAATGGGCATGAACCACTGAGCTGCCACTGTTGAGTCCTTGAGCAAGGCCCGTAAATCTATCTGTATCCTGGCTGACCCTATGCTTTGACCCCAGCTTCCTAACTGGGATATGTGAAAAAATATATATGTTTTACTGTACTCTTAATAAAAAAGAAGCCGGACTCTAAAGGGAACCCATCATCTTCTGGGTTAATGTGATTCATTACAGTGTGGTCATGACTCATTACTCTCCAACAACTGTATACGGAAAGCCCAAAATAATCCACTTTAAGACAGTCATTAATAACACAGAATCTGATTTTCTTTTGGAAAGAAACGGGAGGAACATACTGTATCCCTGGTACCATTTTTACTCCAACCCGGCATGAGCGCAGCCCTCCCAAATGGGAAAAATATTGTTTTACCCTTCCGAACTCAGGACTTTCCTTCAATTGTAATCGAGTTATCTGTAAATCCCACGCTGTACTCAAGCTACTGTACCTTCGCATGAAACAACCTACAAAAATAAGCCACCCTTGGATTTATTGGCATGAATTAAGACTACAGTATGTCATGGCACTGGACATCGCTTTTGGGAACTGATTACACTGACTTCCTCTCTCCGCCCGCCTGCTCTTCCTGCCTCTGTTAAATTAACAAAAGGAAAAAAAGCAAACGAAAGATAAAAGGCGGGTCAAGAAATATGGAAAGTTTGTGCCCTAATGTAACCCGGCACTGTCTGCTCAGATAGTCACGAGATTCTTCAGAGATAGCACGGGAAATAATACCGATATGTCCATGTGTGTAACAGTAAACAGAAATCCGCAGTCGTAAGATATTACGTTGGAATTATTATTGCTCTCTGTTCTGTTTCTAGGCACTCCCCGTTCTCCGGAGATGCCTACAGAGCCCACAGAGCATCCGGAGATCCGGGAGAAATTGTTCAGAACCCCCCTGACACCGCACGGATGTTCTCCGTTTAATCGAGATGTAGCTCATAACCCGGTGGGAGCATGCTCGAAGGGCTTCCCGAGTCCCGAAGCACGGGAGGAAGGAATCTCGAACCGCAACTTGAAAAAAGTGCGATCCCGGCTAGCTTGCTGGCCTTTTAGCGGAAGCAATTCACAGTTTAGCAGAGGCAATTCACACACTCTTTAATAACGCGATAAGCTCGCAGACGATTTTCACAGTCCATGGATTAGCCTGCGATTCACGGCCTCGCCCGGCTCCCGCTAATCTCTCTGTTCTCCCGGTCCGGGTTAATTTGCCAGAATGGTGTGCATTAAGCGATGCTGCGCAGTGAAGCGAAATGTTGAAACCGTGCAAAGTGATGATTTCTTTTTTCCCTGTCCTAAAAGCCTACATACTATGAGTCAGCATAAGCCTGAATCTGATCCGTCTGATAACAAGAGCATCCCTCTTCTCTCTCAGAGCTTCCATCTGATCCCTGTTTTATGAACTCTTTAGCTCAGGGCTGTGTTTTATCTCTCCGGAGATTTCTCCTCCAACTATTACACATCCCAGGAGAAAAACAATACGATCCTGTGTCTATTAAAGTCCCGAACATGGAATGACTCACGCAGACGCCATTGGACCGGCGCTAGTGCCGAAATATGAACACAATCACAAAACAAAAGCAAAAACAACAACAACAACAACAACAACAACAACAACAACACAGACCTATAACTCACCCCTGGTACTTAAACATACTCACTCCTAGGGGATATTTGTAATATTGCACAAGTCACATGTTTAACAGGAATTTGCATCATCCGACATTTCCTGAAGTCCATATGGGAAAATGAAAGGGAAGATCTCTCGTCTGTTGTTCTTGATGTATTTTCAGTGATTTTGTGCTATTTATTGAGGAAGCCGCTTTGCATGTACAACAGTGTTACACAAATCTAAATACTGTAGAAAGTCATTTATTCATTAAAAAAAAAAACACATTTCAAGCAAATCATTGGAATAGCATAGTCAAATGTATTGTGTACATATGTTCAATTTAAACTTCAATTTATTCTATAGAATATAAACTGTACTATAGGAATATTGTAGCTTTCCCTTAAAGCTCAGAGCATTTTATACATTATTCATTTTTATTATTTGTTTGCATTATATATAAATTGCATATTATATAAATTGAATATATATATATATATATATATATATATATATATATATATATATATATATATATATATATATATATATATAATGTTATAAATAATAATGAGTTCTAGGGCTCAGGATTGTGCAGTATAGACTGAAAAATCCTTTTTCCCCCACAACCTGGGCAATATGGTGAAATTAATTTGGATTTAATTGGAAAACATGACTGAGCAAAAAAAAAAAAAAAAAAGGTCACGCAGACAAATAAACAGCTCAGATACACATTATCACATGTTTTTCTGGTTGTGTCTGTGACCAAAAATTCATAATAATGCTCTCTTTATTGTTTTTGCAACATCATCCCCATATTCTGGTGGTGGTAAAATTTCATAACTTTTGTTATCTGAAAACCCAAATCAAAAAGTTGAGAGTCTGAAGCTTCCCCGTTAACACACATTGGCAAGGCTTCCACATAAGCACACACACACACATTTATCCTGTATACTGGAGCCTATCACCAACACAATATGCGCAATTTGGTCCTAAAGGTTATGTCTTTGGACTGTGGGAGGAAACCGGAGTACCCGGAGGAAACCCACCGAGCACAGGGAGAACATGCAAACTCCATGCACGCGTATGCGGGAATCGAACCCGGACCCTGAACGTGCTAACCATGAAGTCAGCTATTTTGCCGGCATGCGCTTGAGTTTTAATGCTTAAAAGTCTACCCCTTTACTTTCTTACCCTCTCAGTCATTTTTTCTTGCAGTCCCGTAAACGTTGTCTGCTCATCAGATCTGTACTTTCCTCCTTCATTTTTTTTTAAACCTAAAAAAATTAAAAAATCATTGAAATGACCATAAATACTGTAACTCATAGCACAATTTAGACCTTTTACAGAAACACCACATTACCAAACGCGGGACAGAGTAAAACATAGTGTATAAATGCACACACACACACACACACACACACACACACACACACACACACACACACACACACACACAGTGAGAGGACTGGTGTGTGACGGTTACATTTTTTTCATCAGCCAATAAATCTGCCTGTACTCGCATTGATCCAGTCAATGCTGTGAAAAGAAAAAGTAAAAAGGTTGACTGGATCATCTGTCTCACCTTCTCCCCTCCTACACTAAGTATTACAGTAGCCTTTGGCCTTTTCCGACAGGAACAGGAGTCGTGATGTATGAAGCAGACAAAGCGATGCTAATCAGGTTTGAGCTGGATCTCTGCTCCTCTGCTAATCGATGTCATGGCAGATTATCGAGCAGTAAGTCCAGCATGTGATTCCGATCGGCACGGAGAGAAAGAGAAGTCTGTTCTACACGGGGCTCTGTGCCCAGGTTTTTTTTTATAAATTTTTTTTTTTACGTATGTCTCGTGCATTTCTTCTAGACAGAGGACAAAATTGTGAGTAACTGATCATCCACTCGTCAGTTTTATATAATTAACTACGCCTGGTTAAACTGGTGACAGGTATCGAAGCATACAGGTCAGAACAGGAAGAGAAACGCTGGCCTCACAGGAGTTCCTTTAAATGGCGCAAACATGTGGAAATTATTAGGAGATAAGGTCAGGAGTATCTATCTATCTATCTATCAGTCAGTCCATGAATAATGCAAACATTAATCGCAGAATCTAAATTACAACCATCCATTAAAATCAGTCATAAAAATTATTTGTAAATCAAACAATGTTCTTTTTTTTTTTTAAAGAAATCATGAAAATAACTAATGCTTTTTTACGCACATGAATGAATCATGAATCATTTGTAAAAATCATATGTTAATATACTGTAAACGAATAATGTTTTAATATCTAATAAGATAATAAGGTGTTTATGACCTGCTCTCATGATTCTTCTAATCACGCGAGGACCCTATAATCCTATAATGAGGATTCTCATTATTATATAATTGATTATATATATATATATATGTTTTTTTTTCATATATAAGATTATAAATCATAAATATCTATTACACACCAAAATAAAGTACTTCTGCATATGAAGCGGCTGCGTATCCTTTCTCCAAAACCTGTTTGTTCATCCTTTGTTCCTAGTTTCTCAAATGCATTTTAGGATTGTTTACCTTCTCAAAGTTATTTGAATGACTCTGAACTCTTTCCGGGATCGAGGCCGAGCCACCAGCAGGTGGAGATAAAACGGTGAAACTGATGCTCACCATCACAGCCCAGCGAGGCCTGTCTGTTTTTATACAGTACTTCCTCCTAATACAGTATGTGTACAACTGCATCAGGACCAACAAGATCCCTGAATATGAAGAAAGTCCTAATGCCTGAAAAAACTAATTTTTCAGGTGCCTAAAGATGCAATTTTTAAATGTGTTTTTTTTAATGAAACAACCTCAGCAGCGACCTCGTTTCCCCTCTCATCTGTTTCAACCACTCAGCATTCAGCATCACCAATATACTCATCACCAGCCTGATCATCTGTCATCACCTGCACCTGTTTCTCACTGGGTCAGGACTTAAGTTAGATAGTTTTATACGCTTGGTTGATTCATAAGTCATTGTGTGGTGCAACAAACAAAAAACATTCATCTGAAACTGCTCAGATGCAGGGACTGGGCTGAAAACGAGAGACCAAAAACCTCTTCAGGAAGCCTGAAAAACTATTCCTCAAGAGCTTTGGAAGTGAGGGGGGGTCAATATTTTTGCACGGGACAGTATATATGATTGTGTCAACTTATCATTAGCCTAACTGCACTCAGCAGCTGGATTTAGGAAATAAGAGAACAGGTTCACTTAACCACAGGAACCATTATTCCCATGAACTTATCATTCATCACTGGGCTTTTCACTGACCAATCGCAGAATAACATTGTTTTTGATACCTGTGGCTACTTTACTTAATTTAAAATCATTTTCTTCATCCATATGTCCCACTTTCATATGCAAACTATCATCATGATTCAGGGACTATACCAATTTTGCGATGGATTGGCACCCCGTCCAGGATGTACCCCGCCTCCTGATGAAGGCCAAGGTTACCAAAGAATTAACACAATCCTGAGGACGGTGATGAGGAGGTAAGAGATGATGTCTAACGTGTTTATATAAATCGATACTCCCCGGCTGGCCTGCGATTACAAAGCCTTAGGCCATAGCCAATCGATCTCCATTAAGCTCAGGCTGAAGTGAACACAATCAGGGCTTATGATGCAGGTTCACCTCTGGGTTTAGCTGAAGGTTAACAGGGTGCGATGTGGAATACAACGAGTGTGCAGGAATGTCTCAGAAATTCAGCAGCTCCATGGAAGTCTGTGATGCAACCGTGCTTTAAGAAGTTGGAGGAGCAGTTGGTGAACGCCGTCTCTATCTAACAAGCTAACGGAAGACACTTTAGCACAAATGGCTTGTTACCTATCAGAATCAAAATCTTTTTTTTTTAATCGAGATTGTTAAACTGCTTGAATATACTAAGAATATGATATGTAAAGGAAACTCGTCTGTCCTGAAGGTTGTTACAATGATCTGACGCTGGAGACTCCTTCAGTCTTATCCATACAGTATCAAAAGCTAACAACGCTGATTAAATCTCTTTATTATTAAGCATAGATACGTCCTGCATTGTCCTTACAAGTCCATGCAGAATGTAAACTGTTTCTATAGAGACATGACTGAAACGGAAACGAATCCATTAATATAACCTTTATCATTTTCAACTACTGTTATTCTTTGTTGGTATTTTGGTCCGTCCACGTGCCATGCGATACTGTACATACTGTACAGTACTCACCAACCTGGAGATATAGCCATTGCCATATCTATGGCAGTTACTTAAGGGCTCAGATTGCCATCTCAACGCCTGATTGTCATTCACACACTACGGGCAATGCGGGAACGCCAATTAGCGTAACCTGCTTGGTGGAAACCCACCAAGCAACCTGAGGGGGGAATCAAACCCAGACCCTGGAGGCCAAGTTAATCCAGGACGGCTATTTCTCTATATAATCCCCTGCTACACTAATGCACTTTATCCAAGTGTTTACTAGCGCTTGGATACCACCAAGGTATAGAAAGCTTTCTTGATCGGACTGCCTGCTTCATGTCTGAAATGCTGGCCTCCCAGGAACTCCTTTAATGTCCCAAAAATGTGGAAATGGCTTGAAGCGAGGTCAGGACTGTATATTGGAGATGTGTCGCTTCTGCAAGTTGGCGACAAATTATCCATCGATTTTCAAGGATCAGACGTTCCGCTCACTGACATTTCTAGTAACGAGCCATCTCAGCCATTCCAGTGTTTTACTGCGGCTAAGAGTCTCATCACCATACTGTGTCTTCTTTAAAGGTCAGTCTGACTTGATCACCCCATGTATATCCAGACTTCCCAGAAGTACACAAGTTGTTTACCAAATTAAAAGTGCAATTATTTTATACGATAAAAAAACCTCAAAGGACACAACTGCAAACATTTTCTTTCACTTAAAGTATGAATGTAACCATACAAATAATGAATAGGAAATGAAAAATCTGTTCCTCAAATAATGCACTGATTTCACCCACTGACTGTAAGAACCTAAGAATTTAAGTAAAAAAAACAAGGGCTAGACAATGTGACGACATAAACTAGCTTTCATGCTAATAGCTAGCTGTAAAGATAGAATGCGTAAAATGAGAAATAGTGTGTGATTGAACCAGGAACGACGTCTGGACAATAATAAACCACAGTATTAGTTGTAAGTTTCTCTTACTTGTTAGCAACATTCACACTGTAACTGAGAAATTAAACATCATGTATCAGCGATCCTTGGCGGATTCTACATATAAAGCAAATATACAACTGAGGCTACTGAAAACATGAAACATATTTAAGGCACAACAAAACTCTGGTTCGACCTGAGTGTACAGTATGTTTAGCATCAGATCAGTTCCAGCAATTCCATGTAATGTACAGTTTGTGCGGGAACGCTTTTCTTTTCTCATGCTAGCACTGGCTCATGTAGGGAAATGCCAGCGGAGTCCCTTGAGAATACAATGTTTTAAAAGGTTTAGCTTTCAAGATGCCTTTACTTGGCCCTGCTGTCTGCATCTCTGGTGCGTTTAGGGGTAACAGCTTGCTTTCTGGCTCCGGTGCCACTGGGCTGGTTGGTAATGTAGGGTGAAATATTGAAATGGCGCCATCCACTGATGGCTCCCTCGGGGCATGACTCCATTGGCAACGGTTCCATCGAGTGCTGTGGGATGCCAGGTAAGACCTCTTTGGATCCCTTGGGCACTCAATTGGGGTGGGGTTTGGGTAGTTTGGAGGCCGGATCAATGGTCTTGGGCTATTTACCTGCTAGGCCGCATGCGTGACAGGCTGTGGTGCACTGGGTCTCTTTCTATCATGGCTACCATTGACTTTTTTGGTGAGTCGTGTTGCATTGGCTTTTCAAGCGGGTTGGCCTTGTAACCAATTCTGCCACCAGTTTACTTGATTATATAATTGATAATCATACCCCAGAACTGCCAGGCACACAAGCAGTTTCTTTCCTCAGACTCAACCCCCCTCATAAATAACCAACTTTGATCAATCTTTATGCAAAAAGCAGCAACATGCTCTTTCACAAATTTGTTAAACCATGTTTCACATTTACAAATACTGTATTGCACAAGCCGCCACACACACCCTCATTTCCATATGTCACACACATAACTGTTGTTTGCACTCACTCTTACATCTTGTACTGTACATTGAGTATTATGATACAAACACAACTTCCTTATCATCATATGATCTGTTACATACCCTGTATGTCAGGGTCTTTATTTAATCTGTCCTTGAATCCTGTGTATTTCACATGGACATTGTATTATCTGTAAACAACATGTACTGTACTTGTATTTGGACAGCCACCAACAGCCAGAAACAAATTCCTTGGTGTGTTAGCATACATGAAGAATAAACCTGATTCTAATTCTGATGTATATTCCATCAATCACAACTGATCATTATATCATAATAGACAGGTTTCTAGCTATGGTTGCATAGTTCATTTAGCATTTATCATTATATTTGCTAATGAATTCTTAAACAGTTAAATTGCACTGAAACAAATAGAGAGTCTTTCAGATCACTGTAGAGGAATATTGGCCCACTCGTCTTTGCAGAATTGTTCTAATTCAGCCAGATTGGAGGGTTTTTGAACACAGAGTTCAGGGACAGTGTGTCTAAAGTCACAACATCAATCAGATTTAAGTCCGGACTTCGACTCGGCCGCTCCAAAACTTTAATATTGTTCTCTCTCTTTTTTTTTTTGGGATTGTTGGGAGTGTGTTTCAGAACATTGTCCTGCTGCATAACCCAAGTGTGCTGGACATTGTCCTTCAGGATTTTCTGATAGTGCACAGAATTCATGGTTCTATCAAGTATGGCACATCGTCCACATCCTGAAGGTGCAAAGCAGCCCCAGACCATCATACTACCACCACCATGTTTGATGGACCATGGTTGGTCTTTTAATAAAATGTACTCATTTTACACCAGATGTACCAATATAATTACTTTTTCATATAGGGCCAGGTAGATTTGAACAGCTTTTTTCCCTCAATAAATGAAATTATTATTTTAAAAAATGCATTTTGTGTTTGCTTGGATTATGATAATAAGATTTGTTTGATAATCGGAATCAGTGTGAAAATATGTAAAAGAAAAAAAAAATTTAATACAGGACAAAAAAACTTTTTCTCAGTACTTCTACCTTGATGATGGACTCTAAAATCTAAAACCACAACTTCTCTTTATGGTAACATGCATCGATTGTCTGTCATGATTTAATGTGGTCAGAGCTCTGATCTAAGTACTGTACACATCATTAACTGATGCACTTCAACGCAGTTAACTGTATATCGAATAAAATAGGACATCAGGACAAAATAGTTGGATTTTATGGTTGGTACTTAATACTATAATGACTGTGAGGCATCTCATACTCTGCTGGCTGTACTGGAAGTATCACTACTAAGACCATTTGATTCACTTCCTTCCTGACTTCCTGTTTCTAATGACACAACATCATTATATAAAATCACATCACAGCTATGGAACCTATTTGTAGGTAATTTAATCTCTACAGATCTTGACCTTGTCCACACTTTCTGTCTAGTTTACATCAGCTGTATCTAATTCATTCATCAGATTCATTAAATACTGTATATCACAACCCAAACTCTCATCCTTCTCCTTTCGAGACCAATATTCAGTATCATTGCATCTGCTTTTAAACCTTTAAAATAGATTTTTTTTAGTGCTCACTAGAGGCCACTAGTGGTTAAACGCATGTAGTCCAGTGTACCATGTAAAAATGCCTGGCGTATCCCATGCCATGTAATTATCGCCCAGATATGATCCTTTAATAATGCATGTCATATATTTCTTGTAAGATTAAAATGTAACCGCGGTCCTCAAATATAGTATAGATGCAAAACATTTATGCTCATTTTAGTTTGTTTTTCTCCCCCCTATTGTATAATAAATGAGGGTTTAGCCATACTCTACCATTAAACCAGCTGGTTCTGCTAGTGAAGGACACTGTTGGCATGAAACTGGTTTGGTTTTATTTCAGTGCCAAACTGAGAGCAGCCCTACAGCCTCAATAAAAAGGAAGAGAGAGAACTCCATTACCAGCCTGTTCCTCTTGCTGAGCTTATCGGCTCTATCTCACGGCTGTAATTTTATGCACTGTGGAAGCTGCAGCCGCAGGGAGAAATGCAGCCTCGCGCTTTTATGGCTACCTTAATATGAGGGCTCTTCAGACTCACTGCAATTTTTAACATAATATTTGTATTGTCTTGTGTGTGTGTTTGTTTGTGCAGATTTATTGTGTGAACGTGTACACTGCTGTAAGGTCATATATTTAGTGTTATTTCTATACTTCTACTGCTATAACTATTGCTACAGTATTACTACTACTCATTTATTGCTATCATTACTCCTGCAAAGCAAAATCCTCCTACTTTACTTCTATCACTATTATTAGTAGTAATACTATTCTTACTACTGTTACTCGTTAACTATTATTATGACTGCTATGATTATTACTCCTGCACCTACTATTACTACTATACGCCTACTACTTCTATTACTACTATACGCCTACTACTTCTATTACTACTATACGCCTACTACTTCTATTACTACTATACTCCTACTACTCCTATTACTACTATACTCCTACTACTCCTATTACTACTATACTCCTACTACTTCTATTACTACTATACTCCTATTACTTCTGTTACTACTATATGCCTACTACTTCTATTACTACTATACTCCTACTACTTCTTTTACTACTATACTCCTTCTACTTCTATTACTACTATACTCCTACTACTTCTATTACTACTACACTCCTACTACTTCTATTGCTACTATACTCCTACTACTTCTATTACTACTACACTCCTGCTACTTCTATCACTATTATACTCCTACTACTTCTATTACTACTATACTCCTTCTACTTCTGTTACTACTATACTCCTACTACGTCTATTACCACTACACTCCTGCTACTTCTATCACTATTATACTCCTACTACTTCTGTTACTACTATACTCCTACAACTTCTATTACTACTACACTCCTACTACTTCTATTACTAATATACTTCTACTACTTCTATTACTACTATACTCCTACTACTTCTATTACTACTATACTCCTACTACTTCTATTGCTACTATACTCCTACTACTTCTGTTACTACTATACTCCTACTACTTCTATTACTACTATACTCCTACTACTTCTATTACTACTATACTCCTTCTACTTCTATCACCACTATACTCCTACTGCTTCTATTACTACTATACTCCTACTACTTCTCTTATTACTATACTCCTGCTACTTCTATTACTACTACACTCCTACTACTTCTCTTACTATTATACTCCTTCTACTTCTATTACAAATATACTCCTACTACGTCTATTACTACTATACTCCTACTACTTCTGTTACTACTATACTCCTACTACGTCTATTACTACTATACTCCTACTACTTCTATTGCTACTATACTCCTACTACTTCTGTTACTACTATACTCCTACTACTTCTATTACTACTATACTCCTACAACTTCTATTACTACTATACTCCTACTACTTCTATTGCTACTATACTCCTACTACTTCTGTTACTACTATACTCCTACTACTTCTATTACTACTATACTCCTACTACTTCTATTACTACTATACTCCTACTACTTCTATCACCACTATACTCCTACTACTTCTATTACTACTATACTCCTACTACTTCTCTTATTACTATACTCCTACTACTTCTATTACTACTACACTCCTACTACTTCTCTTACTACTATACTCCTTCTACTTCTATTACTACTACAATCCTACTACTACTATTACTACTATACTCCTTCTACTTCTATCACCACTATACTCCTACTACTTCTATCACTACTATACTCCTACTACTTCTCTTATTACTATACTTCTACTACTTCTATTACTACTACACTCCTACTACTTCTCTTACTACTATACTCCTTCTACTTCTATTACTACTACAATCCTACTACTACTATTACTACTACACTCCTACTACTTCTCTTACTACTATACTCCTTCTACTTCTATTACTACTACAATCCTACTACTACTATTACTACTACACTCCTACTACTTCTCTTGCTACTATACTCCTTCTACTTCTATTACTACTATACTCCTACTACTTCTATTACTACTAATTGTTATTGCTAGCCTAAATCCCACTTTTGCTATGAATATTAGTTCCATTAATATTACCACTATTGTTAATATCAACTAATATTAAGTACTAATATTACTTTGACCAGTACTCCTTTCCTATCTCTACTATTACCAGTTATATTACTGTTACTATTCTTACTCTAAACCATCTTCCTTTTTACTATTATTATTACTGTTCTTATTAATATTAGTATAACTAATACTACAATGTTTACTACTACTATTACTATTATTAATGCTCTGATTATTTCTAATATTGCTCCTACTATTCTTCCTGATAATCACATGATAATCACATCCTTTACTACTGTGGCTACTACTACAGATTTACTACCACATTTCAACATGAAAAATATATACATAAAATGTATTATTAAATTTCATATTAACGTCAAAGGGTAGCTGTAAGTTATGTTTGAATTATGCAATCGCTTTACGTGTTCAAATGGTCACCATAAGCATCCAGACACTTTTGATTTCGGCAAACTACTGAATGAACAATATTGACTAGCGTGTCCTCGGGGATTCCTCTGTATGATGCTTCAATTTCTTCCCATAGTGCAGCCAGTGTAGGTGGTTTTCTAAGCTAACAAATTGAAATATCATGCAGAGCAATCTCTGTGGACACACTATCCTTTGTCATACATACCCCTTAATGTATGTAG
>JAAGKR010001488.1:0-123863 GCA_011419295.1 Clarias macrocephalus
ATGTTTGTGTTTAGCTCAAGGTTTACCCTGTCAAATGCCTGCCATGTTTTTTACAGAACCAAAACATTATGAAAAGTTCACAGATTAGTACAGATTAGTATAGACATCCAATATACCAAATGTCAGCTCAATCAGAAGCACAGTTCTTGAGCAACAGTTATCTGAACTTAGCTCAGTACCTGTGTATGAATTAACTCAGCATGTTGTTCTGACAGGTGAAATAAGTCATGTTTATTTGTGTTAATTTTGGTGATTTAACCTGTAAAATAGTGGCTGACAAGAGAACTGAATTCACTTTACTGGATCATATTAGTTTGTCGATTTTATTAGTTTTTTCATAGTTAGTATAAATTTCATATCATAAATTCAACAGTAAATTAGACCTACATCACAGCATAATAGCATATAAAGATGATTTAGAAAACTGGATCATTCTGGGAAAGTTTTAATGATCAAGATAAACTGTATAAAACATCAATCTGAGAGGATGAAGGAGCTACTGTATGATGAACATTAATAGGCTTAGTCCAAAGTAAATCAGCTGACACTTTAAAAGAATATTGAAAGTGTTACATGTTTTTAATAAATGACTGAGAGAATTACAATTTCAAATCATCTAATGGTCATAACAACTACTGTAGTGTAGTTAACTAACTAACTAGCTAACTAGCTCAAATAACACCTGAATTTATCTACTTCATCATTTTATTCATGGTGGACTTATATAATTATATGTTACTATACATACAGTACACATACATACGGTGTGTTGTTTTTCTGGCATCTAAGTAGAGGAATTAACTTTCTCTCTGGCAATCTTTAACGACTTAAGACATATTATGTTTCTTCAGTTTTTGGGTTAATCCCCCCTCATAAACCAATTTTTTTTTAGAGAGATTTAAGTAGACAGTACAGAAAACATATGGTGGGAAGTTCATAAAACTGCTACAATAAGCAACCCTTTTGACCATGTTTGACCATGATATGCATGGGTCGACCTGAAACTAACGTTCTTCTCACTTACAAATGTTTGTTTATATTCAGGGGGAATTTTTAATACACAGCAAAAATCTGGGACAGTTCTGGGGAGAGCTCCTACCAGGGACAAGTTCTCGAAATCAGTGCCTGGAAAACATCTGCATTATGTGAACAAGTACAAGCAGCTATGATTCAGTGTAGTATAAGTAAATTAGTCCCTGGCAACGGGTTTTAATCATTGTTGATCATCATAATTGCCAGATTTGTGATGATAGGAAGAAAAAAAAAGGTAGGTCCTTCATGTCTGAAGGTATGCTTTGATTTCCAGTACCAAGACGCTAGGGTCCTATATGTTCTGTAAGTTGCAAAGTCGGGCCACCATGGTCTGGACTTATTTATCCAGCAGCACATCCCACAGATGCTCGATCAGATTACAGACATGCATAAATTGGAGGACGAGTAAAACCCTTAAACGCATTGTCATGTTCTTCAAACTATTCCTGAATATTTTTTGCAATGTGACAGGGTGCATTTTCTTGCCATTAGAGAATTACGTTGAAAGGAAGGCATATGACTTGTCTGGAAATATATTTAGGTACAGGGTACATGACAAAATAACATACACGTAAATGGATTCATGGAACCCTTTTTCAAGGTTACCCAGCAGAACATTGTCCAGAGCATTATCTCGGTCTCCGCCACTTACCTCCTTCCAATAGGGCATCCTAATGCTCTTCTTCAGGTATTTGAGGCACACACCTGGTCCACATGTAGACACTTTTTCATTGCTACATGGTCCAGTTCTGATACTCACATGCTTATTTTATGCACTTTTGCTAGTAGACAGGTGTAAGCATGGGCACTTTGTGTACACAAGCATACTGCAATATGGTTCAGGTACTGACACCTATCTATGAGATCTGTGAGATCAGATCAGGTGGGCTAGCCTTTACTTCTCATGCACATCCATGATCCCCTGTCACTGGTACAACAGTCGTTCTTCCTTGAGCACTTTTGGAAGGTTATAACCACTGAATACTGGGAGCACTCCACATGACCTGCTGGTTTGGAGAGGCACTGACAATCAGCTAGACATTGTCAAAGTAATATTTTTCTGCTAACTGCAATTTTTTTGCCTAATATATTGCAGATCTTGACAAGTTTCATTTTAATGACATAATCAACATTAATCATTTCAATTCTCAGTGGTTTTATCATTTTGCCTAAGGTTTTGGGTATGCAAAGTGTGTTGACATTGCGTTTTTTCTTGTTTCAGGTCTGTGAAAACAGCCCTAAAATCCTATTCTTTAAAATCAAATTGGACTGTGGTAAATGAATCTTGAAGCTTTTTTGTTTGTCAAAAGTCAAGTTATCAAGCAGGACAAATAATTTCTGTAGTGCAGCTCACAAGATATGGGCCAAAGCATAAAAAACTGTGTTATAGTGCCACCATCAGTCTGATCAGCTCATCTATTTTTGTTGTCGGAATGGGCAGGGCGTACCACCTACTGACCTAGTTTCATGCTACGACCTAGAGTTTGGTTTGCACCGTTCGTTTTAGGGCAAAAAAAAAAAAAAAAGCGAGCAAGCAAGCAAACAAATAAATAAATAAATAAACATTATTCTGGGGTATGTTCAAATCATTAAACATGTTACAACTAAAACTGGTGTCTCCACCAGCTATAAAAGGCAAAACTTTCTGTACCCTAAAAGCCTGCAGTATACTGTAGATGGGCAGCCACGTTTACTCTTGTGTATTTTATTTTGTCGTGTGCCTGCCATTTTAAATGCTATACCTACGTGTAAGGTCTTGTGCGATAAAGTGCAGTGTTTATTTTACTATGCTGTTACTTGTTTTCCCAGTGTAATAGACGATTTTGTATGCGCACATCAAACACAAGCCACCTTGGACTGCAGAACACCACTTCACGCGCGGTCCTGTCACAATATATTACAGGAATGAATAAAGATAAACTTGTACATTATAACTCGCCTGCTCGGTCTACACTACATCTAGAGGTAACCTGCAAACCTTCAAAGATTAACGCTCATTACTCCAGACACCCGCGCAGCCATGACTTTTAGAGGCCCCTGCCTGCGTGTGTGTGTGTGTGTGTGTGTGTTGTACACCTAGTTTATGGAGTGGTATAGAGGTGTCTGTGATAAAAGCTGGTATGGGGTGTGTGTGTGTGTGTGTGCGTGTGCGCGCGCGCGTGTAAATGGCTTCACTAATCACCGCGTTTGCGGAGCGCTGATTTATGGTGGCTGCTGAATGCGCTCCATGATTAGAGGGGCCGGCGCTAAGTGCATTCTGGGGCGTCTCAGCGTGACGGCGGAGAAAATAGGCGCTTTATTTATCGTCCTTTTTGCCGGGCGAAAAAGTCCTCTCCAAATTGAAATATAGCGCGAGTTTACTCTCCTGATTAGGGCCCAAGGCTATCATCAAAACGGAGAGTTACACCTAATTGTGGCCGGATTAATGTGCTCCGAGTGACAGCAATAAACCTCGTGAACGACTGGTGGCCTACTCACACACACACACACACACACTCAAGTGGAGGCTGGCTTGTACCTACTCTATAGGAGATGTGCATTTCTCACTTCAATATTATAGCATGCTTATATTTTACAAGTATATAACTATAATAATAATTATTATTATTATGATGATGATGAACACGGAGTGCTCTCTCTACTTTTTTTTATTTTTTATTTTTTTTTTAGCGCAAAACGGATGCAGGCCTATTATTTTCTAATCTGACATTAGACACGCGACATGAGGAGGATTCACACCGACCCAAAACGCCGACATTTAGATGCTAAATAGAGTTGTTATAGAGGGAATGCTAATTGGGTAAATGTAGTCCATTTGTGTTATCCCGGATTTGAATCCCCCGCCCCCCAGATAACACACACACACACACACACACACCGGTCACAGACCCCGAGTTAGTCTTAAAGCTCTAAAACAGAGTGGATTAGCGCGAAGTGGGCCACATAATCTCCGTTCAACTTTCTCCATTTAAGTGCGCAATTAAAGGCCAGTCGCTCTCCTTTTGACGCGCTCGCCTGCGGGACCGCGAGCTGAACAAAGGGACCACCTTTAAATGCGCTTTTTTTATTTTATTTCGGGAGACGCCTGTCAGTCTATTAAATCTCCCGCGAGGCCTACAGGGACATGTTGGACGAGACCCCCCTTTTTTCCTCTTTTTTTTTTTTTAGCGAAAGTGTCCCGATTCATACTTGCGCAAAATGAGATGCGCATTTAAACTCGCATGACCACAGCCGCCCCGCCTCTGAACGCGCACTTAATTATTTGAGGGCTTGCGCCTCTGCCTGATAATCATTTTTTTTTAATCCTGTGGAAAAAGTCATTTCATCATGGGGAAGAATGTTTCTAAATGGAGAAATTAGCATGCTGATGAGAGCGCGTGGGGACATCGGAGCCAAAGGAGAGACAAGTCCGAGTGCTGGGAGGCGGCATTTAATGACACGCCGTGCGCTTTCCCGGGACATCATTCTGCCCTATCCCTAACCAGGCCTGCCTCTTGCTTAAAAACAGAATACCATATAGACTGTCAATCCCCTTGGGGCAGGATATCTGTGTGTGTCCGTCTATTGCTTCCTCGGCCCCTAAAGAGGCGCGACACAAATAGCCAATTTGTAATCCATATTGAGAGGAGGGGGAAGCGCTCGCTTTTGTTTTCCTCTTTCTTTCGTCCTCATGGCGAGCACTCCTCTCATGCTGTTACCAGATTCGCCTGTCAGTATGTGCAGCTGCGCGGGTTTTATCTATCTATCTATCTATCTATCTATCTCTGTCCATACCACCCAAATTATATCTGCTTAGTAGTTGTCCTGTTGTGATTCCTAGAGCTGGTGATTGGTGTACCCACAGCTTAGAGCACCAGATGGCCTATAACAGTTCATCACAGTATTTAATTCATGTGTAAATGCAGTGGTTGCACCCCTCAGGTTAACCCAATTGACTTTTATAGCAGAGAACACTGGTGGCTCAAATGGTTAATGTTACAAACTAGAAGCCCCAGCACAAGCACACAGTACTCCTACTGTTGGCCCCTCTACCTTGTGTGCTCCGTCATGGCTAAACTCAGTGCTCACAAGTTCACTGTGCTGCAATGTACATGTGACAAATAATAGTAATTATCATATAATAAACAGAAAGGTTATTTAGGATACAAGAATCAGTTGGTTCAATTATCGTCTTCTGGTAAATGTGCATATAATGTAATGCTGCTTTATGAAGTAGTAATAAAAATTTCTTGAGAATGACTTCTGGCACTGTAAGCAATGTATTCCAAGAAGCTGCTACAGAATACTGTTCTATACTACCTTAAGATTTTACAATAATTGAATTTAGTACATATAATATTGCTGATTTAATTTTATACTTCAGGGAGTTTACATACACTACACAAAGGAAAAAAGAAGACTCTTTTAATAATGTATTTGGTATGCCTTGATCTACATCTGCTCTTTTTAACCACCATCCTTTCTGAAACGTCCTCTCACAAGCCTCCTTTCTAAAGCACCCACTTGATTAAGCCACTGACGGCATCCTAATTGTTTATGAAAGAAGCCTTAATATAAAAAGCCAGACAGGAGAGTGAGTGCCGATAAGATTGTTTTAATGCTTTAGACATGTTTTTTTTTTTTTTTTACTTCACAGGGAGAAATGTTGGCCATGAAGAAAGATGCATTTATGCAGGTCTTTGTTAGGCTTTGACTTCAAAATTTGCACAGCTCTGTGTATTTGTGTGTGCCAGGAAGGCGACCTTTATACAACCAAATTAGGGTTGAATAGACCAGTCAAGCATGTCACCCAAATCCACTCTAGGTGCTCAAGCCCTTCAGTTCATTAATCCATATTAACTCACTTTGATTCCTCCTTGTAGCCCTCAATTTACACTAGCATTTGTGCACTCACTCGCGTGCACACACACACACACACACACACACACACACACACACACACACACACACACACACACACACACACACACACACACACAGAGGCCTATATATGCATTTGTCTGTTTACCTTTAATTAACCAACTAGAGCTTTTCTTCACTGGCTAAAACACACTGAGTCATGTTTTATAGCGCCAATAGAGCCAATTCAGACCCTTCAATTCACAATAAGCAACTAATTAAGATGGTATAGAGTGTACTCTTAGCTTTTGCCATTACAGCACTTTCTACATTTTCTGTAAGAATAAATAAAAAAATAAATAAACCAGGTGCTCATAAAACACCTGCCATAATGGCACTTATGCCTTTGCACCAAGTGGGACATTAGGTCCTAAATGGAGGTTTTAACGTGAAAAGAAAACACTCTTAACCATGAGAATACATTTTAGTCAGCCTATTATTGAGCAATTACAAATTGCAGCGCAGTAATCAAGTGGAATTTTATTGCAGCTTTTAGCAATCAAATCTTCATCTCTATGAAAGATAATAATTTGAATGCCTTAAAAAAGGATAATGTCATAATTTTGTCACTACTGAAATATTAACTGAAGCAATAAAAGCCAAAGAGCAGAAATTAAATGTTAGCATGACTTCTGCTTGCATATATATTGGAGTGACTCATTCCATTCATAACTGCATGCTATATTGATTGAGCTTTATTGCTCTACTGACTTAGGCAGACTTGGAATAATAATCATTTGCAAAAAAAAGTGTTAATGGGATTTTTTACATCCAGGTACAGAATAACCTCTGACCTCTAGGTTATTGGTCATATATTATCAAAACCAAATACATCACAGAGTTCATCACACAAGAGACAAGCCAGCCATTGTACTTTTAACAAATCCTGCATCTCTCTCTCTCTGTCACACACACAGATATTCTGTTTAATCTCAAAACTTCATATCCTAGCACATGGGCTAGAGGTATAGTAAAGGTCAACAGATTTCTTTCTCAAAGACACTGATAGCTTCAACTCATATTCCCATAATTTGCCACCAGAAGTTACCATCAATAAAATACTTTAGCGATATGATAGTGACCACAAAGACAAATACAAACGCAGATGAACAACATGTAACCGTTATGTAATGTGCCGTTATTTATTTACCAAAAATTGATGTAAAAAAGGGTTGATGGCTGGCCGTTGACAAGGACATTTCAAAACCTTGATTCTTTTATTTTTCAGACATTCTGATTTAGATTTGCTGCTGTGCTTTGGATCATTTTCCTGTTGCATGACTGAATTTCGGCCATGTTTGGCTGTTGGATAGATGGTCTGGTATTTGTCTCTGATATACAGACAAGTTCATAAGTGACTCAATGACTACAAAGTGACCAGGTCCTGTGCCTGCAAAACAAGCCCAAATCATCACCCCTCCATCATTGTGCTTGATAGTGGTTATGTGTTTTTTTTTTTTTTGCTGCTGAAATTCTCTTTGGTTTTTCTTGGCTTAAGACAGTCCATAAGACATTATTTCAGAAGCCTTGTGCTTTGTTCAGATGCAGTTTTGTAAAGCTCAGTCATTATTCCATCTTCTTTTTAGATAGAGGAGACATTCTCCTGGCAACCCAAGACTGAACATATTTGTTCAGTCTTCTTCTAATTGTGCTGGCATGGACTTTATCATGCCATCAATGAGACCTGTAGGATCTGAGATCTGAGCTTTTTGTGTATTTCTCTGAGCATTTCACAATCTGACCCTGTGGTGAATGCGCTGGGACATCCACTCCTGGAAATATTGCCTCATATCTTGAATGTTTTTCGCTTCCTGCTTTCCTAATCTTTGTCACTGTAGAACGTTAAACCATAAATTGTTTGTGAATGGTTTTTATAACTCTTTCCAGATTGATATGCAGCAATAAATGCTTCTCTAAGACCACTGATTATGTCTTTCTCTCTTGGCATTATGTTAACACCACCTGAATGCTCCAGACCAGCAAACCGCCAACATGTCTGCTTTTATAGAGGTCTGCACACCTGCTGATGATCAGTTAATCATGGGCTGATGATTAGCAGCACCTGGCTTTAACTTACCCTCTTAATGCCTGTGGTGACAGTAAGTTGGTACTTGCCCACATTATTTTCTTTTTGGCTTCAGTTTTTATTAAATAAATAATGGCATGGTAAAAAAATATATACAGTATATATGTATTATTGTTCATCTGAGGTTGTAGTCGCCTAAAATTTGCTAAAAAATTTTTTTATTATGTTTGTACACAAAAACCAACAATTAAAAGAGTGGTTACTATCTTTTACCCATGAATATACTTTACTAATAAGCATAGAGGTAGCAATAGTTCCTGTAAAACAATGTCTTGCACAAAAGGCATATTTATTATCAATAGATCATTTGTGAGGCCTGGCATAAAACATTTCATTTGGGTTAAGGTCACGGCTCTGTGTAAGCCACCGAAATTCCTCCACACCAACCTTGCCAAACCTTGCCTTATGGACCTTGCTTTGTTTACAGGGGCTCAAAAAGTGCTTTGGCAACGATTTGGCAAAGCATCGTATTGCGATGTGGACCAACTAACTTTAGGTCTGTGAACCCTCTAGATCTGCTCCTTTCCCTTAAAAAGCTTTGCAGCACTCTTGACTAAACGAAAATGGCTTATTCCATAACTCCGGGGATTTTTAAGAGAAGCTCTATCCCTGCTGCAGTTTACATTATTTAAGGTACTAACAAATAACCAGCAATGTTTAATTGAATAGGTATGGTAGATTATCATACATTACAAGCAGTTCACTCAGAAAGTATAGAATGAGAACATTCAGTGCTTTAATGGTCAATAATAGTTTTTTTTTTAATTAATGCAAAATTTCACTGGGAGCCAATGCAATGAGTGGTTCAGTGCAGGCAACATAAGGTTGATAACATAAGGGTGATATGATTATACCAAGGGGTTGCTGCTGCATTTTAGACTAACTGGAGCTTGTTTATGCATCTAGTGGAACTGTCCAGACAGTGAGGCATCATGGTAAGCCAAACTGGAGGTAAAAAAACAAACAAACAAAAAAAAAACTAGTTTTTCCTACATTATTATTCTACTAATGTTATCTTTGAGCTTTTATTGAAAGACTGAAATTTACTTAAAAAAATTTCTTGCAGCACATTATGAAACAGAAAGGCCATTTAGAGTTACTATTTAATTGGAAAGCATGGAAATTTATACCATGTTTCTAATTAAATTACCCAGACAAAGCATATACTGTATGGAGAAAAAAAAACATCAATTACTTTTACTCCTTTAATTATGTCATTTACCATTTTAACTGTAGTTGTCTCTGTGCTATGTTGCGGCCTAAATCCTGACTCATACATCTCATGAATGTTTTTCCTCTGGAGGTATGAGCCTACAGTAGCTGCTGTGCTACTATTTCAAGGATTTGGGAGAAAAGGGGGGATTTGATATTGTCCTATAGGTGTACAGCTGTCAATGATTCAGGGGTTGATTTTTAAATTAGATGACTGCTATTTTAAAAGGATGTAGTACTCAGGTTAATTATTATGATAAGTGAAATTATTTCAGACTCATGAAAGGGAGTAAAATATTGTAATCAGTGGTCTAATATAGTTATACTGTCCTATACATCAAGATTAATCAAATTGTCAAATCTAGGTGTTCTGTAAGTGGCTAATTTTAAGGTCCGTTTTCAGTTTTATCATCAAAAATATTAATGACATCCTCGCTACTACATTAGCTATGTGCATTTATCTGCAGTGGTCTTATTCTTAGTTAAGTTTGTTACAGTATTAAAAAAGAATCTATCCATGTACATTCTAGTTTTCAAGCATCCGGTTTTAAGGTAAATGTGTAATATTTATGCCACAGAGCTACACTGTCTTGAGCATAAAACATTTACCCTGCATTTAGTCACCTGTTCAGACAGTGAGCCAATTTAAGTTGCTAAAGCTCTGTGCAGTAGCTTACATGAATGGTCATTTAATGTGGTAGTGTACATAGGTTATTACTAGGACATTTTAAATGAGATTAGAATGATAATGAGATAATGCCATGTTTCTGTTTTCAGATTAATATGTCGTTTTCTGCCAGATCATTAATAGTTTTATTAACAAATAATTCATATTTAACAGTCTTACCTGAAGATCAGTGGTCCTGGTGTGCACTTAGTTTGAGTAAATCTTATGTAAAAATTGTTTCTGAAACAAATGTTTTTTACCTTTTCAGTCAGCTCAAAAATCAGACAGTTCCAACAAAGTAGAACCTGTTCTAAGCCTATGAGCAATTCTGAACACCTGGACATATAGCAGCAGTTCAGTGACCATGACCTTTCATAAGCTTCGTTACCACTCCATGTTGGGACTGGGTCAAAGCAAAATCCATAGAGCCCCTGATGCAAAAGAAGCAGACTTTTATTTGCTGATAACTTCAACCTTGATGTGTGTATGTGTGGTCGGTAGCTAGATGGCTATGATGGTGTGGTTATCCATCATGTTAATCTAAGTTGCTAATATGAATACGATTGAAAATATAGTGGTAAAAAGGAGTCAATATTTTCACTCAACCTATTGTTAGAATGAATAAATCCCTTCTCTCCCCTCGATTTTCAGCAAGTTAACCATCTGAACATCTCTTACAAAACTTATGAGAAATAAGTGATGGCATTGCTACAGAACTATCAAAAGCTTCAGGTGTGGCAGAAAGGTCATGCTCATGAGACTCAACTGTTACGTCCAACACTGTCAATCCTCATCAAGCACATATTTTTTAATCACTACATAACCCCTATAAAATGCATGTACTGTAAAGCAATTATTGGCAGAGATATCAAGGTTAACTGAACATCATGAGAACCAAACCAAACACTATCCATAAAAATAATTTACGAGTTAACCAAAAACATAATTTTTTTAGGTTTTCCACCGGCTATGATAGGATAGGTGGGGTTTAAAAACACTATGTGCAAATGGTTGGAAATTCCAAATAATTGTAAATTGCTCTGAACACCATTCCAAGAATAACTTTGAATGTCATACTTTCTAAACATTGCACACTTTTGACAACAAATAATACATTTATTGTTCTTTTTGAGATTGCTTTGTGCCTGTTCAGCATTTGTCTGGACTATATACACATTCATCATTTATTCAAGGGCCATGTTTTATAGCCGAATCTGTGTTACACAGCGTATTTCACTGGGCCCTGGAGAGGGAAGCCTGAGGCAGTGCTGACATTAGAAGAGAATTTGTATTATATTAGAGAGGATGTAATTCAGTTGATAAGAACACTAAAAGTTCTGCTGCCAAAACAAAAGAAAACAAAACAAAACACACACACAATCAGATTTATTGAGTTTTTAAAAAGGTAGTCAGTCTTAGCAATAGAATTTAAGTAGCAACTCTTTTTATATATTGTGAAATAATGATACTTTAACAGTAGATATTTACAACAGAAATTTAATTATCTAACATGTAGGAATATCTAATAAAATGCTTTGCAGATTACTAATTCACTAATTACTATTATAGTATGCATTTAATCTATGTATAAGATCTTGTTTCATCTATGTAGAAGAAGGGTATTTGGTTATGAAGTATGACATATTCAAGCTTTACTAAGAGAGTAGCCATGTTTATACATGCAATCTTAAATAGATTCAATTAGATTATTGTCCTCACACCTGCATGTTATTTATGTCGAGTCTGGTTACTTTCAGTTTCTTCTTATCTCGGAGTTTTCCTTGCAACAGTTGTCCTCAGCTTGCTCATCAGGGACAATCTGATCATTTTGATTCATACACATTTCCATAATTAATTCATTAATTCTGTAAAGCTGCTTTGCAACAATGACCATTGTTAAAAGCACTACACAAAAAAAAATCTAATTGAATATTAGAGTGCCAAATATTCACAGTGATGGGAATAAACAGTTCTTATTGCATGCAGGCTTATCACAGTCTTGTGATAAAATCTTAGTTTTCAAATTGAGCAATTCCACAGGTTCTCTATTTTCATATAGGAAACCATGTAGGTGTGTCAACCAGTGTATATTCCTGGATTCTGGCGGTATTGGTGGTAAACACATCATATTTTTAAATAATATTTCTCATAATCAAGGAAAAACTTGCTTTGTTCAATGTACTCACCATTAAATGATACCAGTTCAGTTTCAGGCTTCCTGAACCACACATTTGAGACTTATAGATGAAACCACATGAACACACAATCATAGCAATTAATTCCCAGGGTCTTATTTAAGCCACGTACAGCCAGCTACTAATTAACAGCATGGTTGCTGTTACAGCATGTGGAGCATGTGGCTGAAATAGGCAGTTGCCATGGCAATACAGTCATATCTTTCTCTCTCTCACACTCTCACACACACACACTTCAATGTCACTGCAAAGCTTTGACAGTTCTGTGTTTTTACAGCAGATATTAAAAAAATAGGCGTTCAGAGTTTAAAAATAATTACAAATCACTAGAATGTCTCCCAACTCTTGATTTCTTGCTTTAGTTTGGAGCAAGACAGAAACAAGCACTTTAGTCACAACATGGAGACATCAGTGTCATTCAACAACAAAAAATTATATTCCATCAACAAAAGCAGATATAGCCCATTTTCACTGCACTGAAGTGGGACAGTCAGAAATGTGCTTTTACCTTCTTCTTCTTAGGGCCTCAATGAATATTTTAAACAGTCAACAAGTTTTATTTCTATAAAAGAAAATAAACTGACATTATTTAAAAAAAACTTGTCTTTATTTAATCTTTTTTCCTCCCAATATTTATAGCAACTTTTCCAGTGGGTCAAAACCCCACAAACCTTGCATTCAAGATTAATAATTGTGTGAGTGTCCACTTCTAACAGCTCTGTGGCATCCTTACAACCTACACTTAGGCACGATGGAGAGAGATGCACTCACTTTCTCATAAAAATGACAACAGGGCGGCCTTTTCGATGATGGCCCAAAGTGCATGTATATACGAGAGTTATAGCTATAGCCTGGAAGACTGGTCTCTAATCCTGAATAAAGAACAGCATGCAATAAAGGAGCATAAAGTCCCCCAATCTCCATTTATCTGTAGTGTAAGTGTATTTACTACTGAATTTTAATGTTTCTCTGTGCTGAGTAAAAAATGCAAAACTGTTTACACATTATAATAGTAATACACTAATGGTGGTCTAAGGGCAGTTGTTGAAATCATTTAAAGAAGTGATGCAAAACAGGACATTGAATTAGATGGTAGTTGAATTAAAACTACATCGTAATTCAAGACTGAAGAGCCTAAGAATAAGACAGACAGAATATTAAATGGCAGACATTTCTTTAACAGATCCACACACTATTCTGCTACTGTAACCATACATTTGTCCTTCCATTGTCACTTTTCAGAAAACAATACAGCTTTAAGCGTTTTCTTAAAAATACCTTTGATTTAAGAATGCATGAATGCAATTTTCACAAATAAAAGAATGTAATATGATTACAGATGTTTCCATTTTGAGTGCGTCATAAACAGGTTTTAATTTATTTTTTAGAAAAGTGAAAAGCTTCTCAATACAGGGAAAAGGTGGTAAATGCACATATGCAGTAGACATGCAGTAGATATGGCAATTAGAGAAACCCCTGCTGAAGTATTTCTTCATGCAAGCTTTCTATGCAAGAAAGACCTAATTAGACTAACGCAATCGCCTTTTGTTAAACCAGTGCTACAATTTGCAAATAAAAGTTATGAACTATAGGTCATGATCTGGACTTTGAAAGGAAGTCTTCTTATCTTTTGTCAATTATCTACATTTAAATGATCATACATTTAAAAATGTGTATCTGTAGGCATTTTGTGTTTTGTCTGTCTAGAAGAGTACAGACCTGGATAAAACAAAATTGTCAGTTTGCAATAAAGTCGGCTTAAATTTCTAGTCCAAAAATGATTTCAGAAAAACAGAGGGAAACTATATATTTGGTTTGCTATTTATAGTAACTGGAAGAGACAAAATGTGTTCTCTCTCACTCTCTCCTACTCACAGGAATACAAAATGGTCAGCTGGTAAATTTGTTGCAGGTTTTTGTCAGGGTGTGTGATAAAAGGTGCAAGTCTAGGGGGCACCAAGTGCTATCTGGAGCTCGTGCAGCAGCATGGAGCCGATGACCGTCTTTTCTGTGTTGACAGTTAGTTGAGCGCTGGCATCTTTCTGCATCACACACACCAACACCAGGGAGCCCGAGCTCACCAGCTTGGCAGAAAACCTACAAAAAAAAAAAAAAAAAAAAAAACCCAACACACATTAAAATACAATTTTGTAGAAAATAATATATATTTATGTCTTATAATGCTGTTTATTATGCATACATAAGAGGATGAAGGTGAGCATAGATAATATATTTGGTTGGTGGTTTGGTGATTTAACTTTTTCTGAGAAGGTTTTATCCAAGACAGAGATGGAGTCAGAATTTTGAAAAAAGTCAGGAAAAAAATAAACCCTTAAATTGTTTCTGATGGCCCTAATTCTCTTCTGAAGTTAAGGGACAGCACCACTGGCCAATGAAATTGATTAAAACATGTTGCAGTTGGACAATTTTTTTAAACGGCCAAATACAGTTCCAGGATGAACTATAGCAACACTATTCTGCACCCAACATGATCTTAAAAGTCAATTACTGATTTTTTTAAAGCAACCAATGACACATTTAGCAAAAATCAACACGATACAAAAACATGACACAAAGTGACCACCTTAAATGTTACATGCACACACACAGCTCTTCTGAACTAAGTCTAAATGTGCAAGTACTTGGGTAAATTCTTGTTTTTACTGAACCACAATTATCAATATTAACTGTAGTTTACATGCCTAAATGTAAAAATCAAGAAATTAAAGCTGAAAACCCGTGCCTTCTCATGTGTTTCTTTTTATCTCAAACCCATATTTATTTACTTTATAACAAACTATGAATCATTTTATTGTCCGTCTCTATCCAAGCAAGAAATCACACAAAGACAATCAGCTTGTTAGGTCTGTTTATTGATACTCCTCAGATGACAAAGCTAGCTTATTTTTTTTAAAAAGTGGCCACCGCACTACAGGTTTATAAAATATAATGCCTATAAAAACTCCAATTACTGAGTGACTAGTGAAGACCACTAAGACATTACTTACAGGCAGAAAATCTGATTTTGGCACAATTATGATTGACAAATTTACATGCACTTTAAATCAAACACATTATGTGTGATCATGTGAATAGAATACCTTTTTGGATGATAAACAGAACAGCACTTAATGTGATCATGCCTCTCAGAATTTAGAAAGTTATGTAAAGGAATACCGCTTTATAGGAAACCAGAGCTACAGAGGAGTCAGATTTTTTTTTTTCATTTAAATTATAAATATGGGCAATTTCAAAATTCAGCCAAATAATTTATTTTTTCTTCATTCTAACTGAACTACTGGATTAATGGATATTAGGCAGTATATCAACAAAGCTATTAAGAAGCTTTGTAAAATAATTCGAGCACAGACAAAAAAAGAATTTGCTAAGTAGAAAACAAACCGAACGTGTTCACTCAGAAGGAGGCGCAGCTAGTCTATTATGCCAGCTGATTAAAAAGCTATTAGGAGCTGAGAGAGGCCGTCTGTCAATCGTTTTCTCCCACATGCCCACCCACCTGCCCTGTACAGACACTGGGGTCAGAGAGCATCTCAAGGGGGAGGGTTTGTGTGACACAAAGAGCACACGTATGTGTGTATATCTGAGGTTGATTTTGTAGCAGTGAGTGAAAGCCCTCGACACACACACACACACTCTCTCTCTCTCGCCATCTGCTTTTCGCTTTGAGACCATATCATAACAATGAAGTCTTTAGTACATGCACAGGTCCCCTTTTTTCAGTCACACACCTCCCATTGCCCAAGACAATGAACCACCCCACCCCATTTACCCCCTCCTACTCCCCCTCTTCCTAACCAACAGACACATAAACCAACACAAATCCCTATTTAGCTGTGACAGCCTCACACAATCTTGCCTTCAGGGGCAGTCACAATTGCTAACCAGCTGCCCAAGGCCATAGAAATACCACACTCACAAACACTTAGAAAAGCTACACTTGTGAGAATGTGTGGCCATGACACACCAGACCAGACTGATGATCACCTTATATCTTTTCAATTCTCCCCAAATTTCAACCCAAGCCATGGGTCAACACCCATGCATGTTCTGTATCCAAGTGAAAGGACAGGCTGATACTGATGCTCCACTTTTGTTTGGAGCACAACTCCTGGAGTGGATGGTCCTACATGTGTACCCCAAGAAGTTTCCTAAAAACTGTATTTGAGAATGACCAAGGATTAATAATAAGAATTGTACCTTCTCAGAACTGCTGATGTAATCATCCAGATCCAATTTTGCCCTTGACTCTTAATCATAATGTTTTCATGTAGACCATCTTTTCTACACATTCATACTATTTTCTTTTAATGAGCCACAACTGAATACTGCAATAATTTACACAATATCCATCACCTAGAAGAGGATAAATTTCATTTCAAGTCTGATCCCTCTAAAAAAAAATGCTTTTCTTCCCGTCACTTTCAGTTGAAAAGAAAACTTCTTTTGCTGGTTGCTGTGCTGATGTCCTAGAAGAATAATGCTAAGGGAGTTACAAGGGCATTTAACAGGAGAAAAAAATATCTCTCATGCATATTAATGAGAAATTAGTCATTAAAATAGGTAATTAGTATTCTCATGTTAGTTTTATGTATCCATTAAAGACTGAATGTGACCCAGTACTGCTTCCTGGAATTAATAAAACATTAAAATAAAATATAAACAGTAAAACAGACTGCTGCATCTGTAAAACTAATGCTTGTTAATTTTTGAGGGAAATGGACCTTACAAGCTTGTTGCCCCCAATACATCCATTTTAACCATACATTATCAATTATCATCATTATCAAAGTCTGATAATGATGAAAGAGGAAAATGTGTTATGCTTCTTTATCTTTCTCTACTCTTCGTTTTCTGTTTAGCACAGGTGTGTTGTCTGAACCTACTGGTTTTTAAAATTGTGAAAATAAAACAAGTAATTTTAAACAAGTTACTTTTTTGAGGATAAATAGCTTTAAGCATTTTGTCTTTTAGAATGTTTAAAAAGCAATGACACCTTGACAATGTGATATTTAATTTAACAGTACTTTTTTAAAGTATACACTTAAAAAATTGATGGCAGTGGAGTAGACGATTCTGCATTACTTGTTGACTGATCACAATTTCCAAGGTCACCCTACACTTTTTCCAGTGTAGTGATAATGACCGTTTAACACAAACAACACTGCCCTCTACTGATACACACAGGAACTGAACAAACAGCTAAATAATAATCCCAACACAATTCTGAGACATATTCAAACACCATTGTCTCACTACTACTGTTTTAAATACTGTTTTAATGGATTTTCACTGTTTTGTTGAAGCATCAACCAAAACACTGTGATTCAAACAGGAATATGTTTTTCAGGGTCTACTTTTTATACATTTTATTTATTAACAAGCAATATCGCGCATGAATGTGCTGAAGAACGCCCTTCATTGTACATTGTGCTAATTTGTGTACATTATGCTAATTTGATTAAATAAATTGAACCAAATGCTTCAGTTTGATACAAAAAGTGAGCATGAGTGTCTAACAATGTGAGTGAGTAATTCGATTTTTTTAACGAGTTTGAGTTAGTTCTTGTGAGCACTGTTAAGAGCCAATTTAGAGTTGTGGTAAATGGGTTTAATGATTTTTTTTTATCTTGTAAAACTGTGTGAGTGGAAACATGCCAAGATGTAGAAACAAAGAGTTAAAGTTTTTTTATGATATGAAATTACCTTACTTTGTGAAAACAAATGGGCTTAAAACAAATACTTTTACACAACTACACTATTTATACAATTAAATACTAAAAGATATGTATTGTACTTTGCAATATGCTTCTCTTTTTGTTAAAAAAGATCTTACAAATAGATTTTAAAAATAGTATTGTTCAGGAACCCGATTTGAAATCAAGCTATTAATATAGAATTTTTGAATAATACCCAGTCGCAACTAACACAGCCAGACTGTCCACAAACAGACTCCTCATCTGTGTGACAGCATTACAGGTGGTTGATCACTTATTACCGGTTAACTATCCTGAATAAGTCACCAGATTAAGCTGAAGAGTGTGTGCGTGTGTGCGCGCGTGTTTGCGCGTGTGCGCGCGTGTGTGCGCGAGCGAGCGTGCGTGTGTATGCGCGAGCGTGCGTGAGAGAGAGAGAGAGAGAGAGAGAGAGAGAGAGAGGGGGGCTAGAAAGTTCTCTTACAAGTTGCCTTAAAGCAGTGTAAAGGCTTCAGATAAAGGGGGTTACAATGCAGTCTACAAAATGTCTACCAAACAAAAAGTGTCATTAGTTCCAATGGTGATTCTCACTGAACTCACATGGGAAATATCATGAAAACCATAAGCTAAATTATAGCCTGAATGAATAGAAGACATTATAAAAATGTTTTTCCTTTTCCCAACTAGGAGCTAATAAGAAAACCACAAAACTGTTACAAGAATCCTTAAAAGACAGATCACATACATAACACCTATATTCAAACCCTTTCATATCCATATCAGAAAGCCATTAATGTGAATAATTTCTAATGAGATATGGACATCCTTACAACCGTACCATGGCTGATTACTGCTTTGTGTCCGTATGGCCCTATTGAGGTAATTAATCAAAACCCCAAAATAAAACTTTTGATATGTAAGGTTATGATTATCATTTCAAAAGATGAATTTTAAATAGAAAAATTAAATAATATGGCCCAAGAAGGAGGAATTAAGATTTGAAGTTAATAGTGTACACTATATAAACCACCAAAAGTTAGTTTCAGTACCTGTGCATATAATTTTCTCCAGATGGCACCACACCCATGTTGGCTACGTTCATGACCTTGTCACTGACCAAGGTGTTTTTGGATGACAAGTTGACTGTGGCTGAGCTTTCATTCATCCCTTGCAGTTTTCCTGTAACAATAAAAAAAAAATAATAATAATAATAAAATAAAAACGAGAGGAAAAAAAAGTTGGTTTTGTTGGTTAGATATAGAGGCTTTAAAATTGACTTGTAAGTCAATTACAAGAAATATTGTTAATATTTTAATACATCACTGCCAAATACTGAATTCGATTAGTAAAGCTAGCCCACAATAGCCACTAGCCATCATTAAAAAAAAAAAAGTACATCCTGCCATGCTATATTTAAATATTTTACACTGGTCAGTTATGTCTGCAACACCTCACAATCACAACAAATTTTGTTTAAAAGAAATTTATATAAAAGAATATTGTATAGTATATGTTCAGAGCAAACTGATCCATATTTAAATATCAGTAATTAGTGAAGCCTGCAAAGTCTTCTTAAACATTGATTCAGTTTCCTTTTTGACTGGCTCATAGCAAAATAAGTAAATGAGTATTGGGCTTATTACATAAATGCAGGGAGCCATTTTTATACAATATTTGTATTTTAAATGACTTGATTTTACTACTTTATAATTAAATAACTATCAAATGTATTATTAAACTAATTTACTAAACAAAACGATTCACTAAACTCCTAACACACTCTTAACAACCCTGCACAGGTCATTAAAAACTCTTTATGAACAAGACTCTTTATTAGTAATATTCTCTTTATTATAATACTCTATTAGTTTATACTAGTAAAGGAATATTCACTGTAGTACTAGATTTGGCCAACTCACTGAATCATGTGCATTTAAAACCAACATCTCCATGCATGTTAACACTGACAGGTGACGTAAATATACACTGATTATCTTTTTTTATAATGCCACCTTGAAGTGCTTGTGATGTATTGGGCAGGAAGTTAACATTTTGTCCCTGAAATTAATGTTTTGGAAGCAGGGAAAAAAAATTAAAACACAAGCATTTGAGTGATTGAAGGCCAAATTGTGATGGCAACGCGATATGGTCAGAGCAACTACAAAACTGCAACTCTTCTGGGATGTTCCTGGTCTGCAGAAGTGGTCCAAGCAAGGAAATCCGGTGAAGAAGTGATGTGGTTACATTTAGGCATTTGGCAGATGCCCTTAACCAGAGCGAAATACATTTTCATCTCATTATATATCTGAGCAGTTGAGGGTTAAGGGCCTTGCTCAAGGGCCCAATGATGGCAACTTAGTGGCCGTGGGGTTTGAACCTGGGATCTTCTGAACTATACCACTGAGCTACCCCTGACCCCCTGACTAAGGGTCATGGCTGGCAAAATCTCACTGATGCACATGGGGAACAAAAACTGGATCGTGCCTGGATGCATGTAGCGCATACCAGAATGCACTGGAAAGACGTTTGACACATTGTAATACTCTGGTCAAATGTTTTGCTGGAAAACCTGGAGGGAACCCTTTGGTCCTGGCATATACATACATGTTAATTTGATATGCATCACCTACCTAGCCTTGTTGCAGACTAAGCACTCCTCTTCATCGTAACCATATTCTCTAATGACAGTGGCATCTTAAGCAGGATAATGTACCTCATTAAAATATAGTTAGAAATGGTTTGAGGAACATGACAAAACATTTTTTTGGTGTTTACTTGGCCTGTTGGCAAATTCCCCAGATCTTAATATGATTGAGCAATTGAGGGATGTTTTGAAAAATTTAAACGTGCAATTTTAATTTTGTACAGTGCATATTTTTGTGCAATTATCTTTTGTTTATTAAAACTTATACTTGTATATACAGTATATATAAATAAATAAATAAATGCTACTGGTCTCTGGGACCTACCAAACTAATTTTGTTGCATCAAACTACAATAACAGTATGTATATTTGTACAGTCAATGATTGATCATCTTAGTTAGCATTTTTACTGAGAATAATATGGAATTCATTGTAAGCCGTGTGTGTTACCTTGCTCTTTGTTAAAGTCCTGCTCAGACATGGTGACAGGGAGTAGTAGTTCTCCCACTGCTGGCTGAATAGACACACTGAAGCGATCTTCTTCAGTACTACAAAATAAAACTCAACTTATTATCGCATATACAGTCAGGTACACACACACACACGCACACATACACACAAAGATATTTGGACAGGGACTATTTTCATATTTTACCTTTGTACACCATCCATGAACACAAGTTTCCTCTCTTTAGCAGCTTTACGAGAACTTTACTGCAGCTGCCGTTTGCCTTGTGTTCACTTTCCAACATTCCAATTCTTGCCCTTGAGCTGCTTTTGTGCAAAGTTTTGGGTTGTTGTCAATCTGCACTGTGAAGCAGCATTTGACTGGATCTGAGCAAAACTATAGCCCTCATATTTCAGAATGCATCTTCCTACTTCTATCACAGCAGTCACATCAATAACAGCTATCCAATCACAACCTTATCAAAACTTTATCCAAGTTTGTCACAAAATCACAAGGACACAGGCCATATCACGTAATGAATCTGCTTTTGTGAACTGTCAAATTTCTTTTGAGCGAGCTCGTACAAATGTAGTGAGTATATAAACATTTCTGTAATTCCTAAACTGTTAATGCAATATTGTTGAACCCAGTGAATTAAAGCTGAAAAGCATGGTATCTGCACATTTTATGTTCACAAATTTAAGTGACTTAAGAATTTTGTAGAATCTGAATAAGACAACATTCAGTGCATGTTAACTAACACAACTGCCTCCTCATTCATGAAACAAACAAAACAACAATGATAATCGGCCAAGTCCAGTGCATTTACCATCAAATAAATGTTACTTTACTGAAATGAAAACCTTTGCTGTAAAATGATTGGTAATGGGGCCTGAAGCCTTTGTTACGGGACATGTAAGATATTTACAGGATAATCTCTAACACAAGGTTAAAACTAGCAATAGCAGCAGATGGCTATTGTAAAATATTACTTTTTAGGAATGCTAGTATAGTGTTTGTGCTTGTTGCTCTTGGTGCAGTGGTAAAACAAACTAACAAATAAAATAACACACTTTTACAAACTTTCCGCCTCCTACAATTCCAGACATTTTAGATCTTGAAATATTTTAAAGGAGCTTCTGGGACCCTGTGAAAACTACATTTCTATCATATCTTGATTGCTTAATTTCAAAAACATATGGACTTGTCGGTTTATGAGCCTACCTGCAGATTCCTTACAAATGTATTAAATCACAGAGATAGGAGATAACACAACAGAGTACTGAAAGGAGATAGAGTTTAACATGCACACAAAAAAGTTTGTTTTTAAAAACACTATTATGAACACAATAAATAATAAATTACAAAAAGTATGTGCAGTAGCTTTGCTGATTTTCTCTATCCAAGTGATAACACAGCTTCACATTTACTTCATAGGTCCAAATTCCTTACTGTAAGCCTTCCCCTACTTTTGCTCCAAATAAGCCTCATACATGATTACAAATGTACAATTATTGTGCTGGAAGTACAGCTTTATCAGTAGGTCCACAGGGTCATAAGAACTACACAGGTGCTGGATGCACGTTGGCCACAAGTTGTCACCATCAATGCGATTTTGAATGTGAAAAAATGCCTCAGTTATTCAGAAAAGCAGTTAGAAAGTCTTGGCAATTATTAAGGAAAAAATAAATACTAAAATAGACTCATGGCGCCACAAAAAATGCTGCCGCTGGTAGGAACACAGAGTCAAATTGGTCTTTCTTCTTAAAGTTACATGTGTATTTATAAACATTCTACTTTTGCGACAGTATCCTTCATGATATTGTAGGCTAATAACTGTGTGGGAGAGACTGTCTAACTGCAGACAGGCTTTTTGATCATGCATATGCCATAAGCTGGCAAACAAGGAGCCACTACATCAACTGTACCAACAAAAAAAATAAATTAATGCACATATGCTTTTCTATGTGGGAAAGTCACAAATGTGATTTTATACAGGGACATTTGCTCATTGTCTGTTTAAGGTCAGACAGAAAGGCAAGTAAGATGAGGGAGTCGGGTAATTAAAAATAAATAAAATCACATATATAGAGACTATATAATCCAGAAAGGTCAAAATATATTTGAGTATAAAAGACAGAACATGTTTATTGATAAGCTAAGATATTAGTTTTAATAGTGACATAGAGCATGTCACTCATACGCACCCAGACACCCACACAACAGAGTCATTGTACTCTTATTGCTATGGTCATTAGTAATAATCCCCTTTGCAGCCCGACCTATTTACAGTGGTGATATTCATATGCCTCTATTACCTAAGGAGAGTACCTATTACTCTATTATAAAAAAAAAAAAAAAAAACAATTACACTTCAAAGAAACATAATTAATTATTTAAAAAAAAACTAATGTTGATTACATGTGATAATGCAGCAGAGGTAACAATTTATTAAATGGATTCTGACCTGTTCCTGAGCACATGTGCAAGCGCAAGCAAGAGCGAGTGAGTGAGAGAGCAATAACTCATTAATTCAATCTGGTAATGACAAGCTTTCATCATAATGGTGTGTAGAAGTGTGCATGCATGTGCCAGTATATAGAGAACAATTTTAAATATGGAGCAGCTGGAGATTTTGAGAATATCAGAAAGCGTCTCTCGGCCTCTCACACACAAAACACATGCTTTTCTCATAGTACCAGCAGTAACAGAACCAATTAAACAGTTAACTCTTCACTCAGCAGTGGCTAGATTCCAAAATCTTTTAAATTAGCAGTTATTAAACCACTAATTAAGAAACCTGCCTTTCTCCCCTGTCAGCTGTCCAACTACAGGCCAATATAAAACTGCCCCCTTTATCTCGAAGATCTCTCAAATAGTTGCACAGCAGCTATGTTCATATCTACATTGAAATAGCATACATAAACTGTATCAGTCATTTCATCTGGGTAACATAAATCGTAAGCATGGTATTAGTTTTCACTGTTATGCCGTTGACACACATCATCATCATCATCATATGCAGCGAGTATCCTCACTAGAAGATTGCTAGAAGCACATAACCCCTGTCTTACACATATTGCACTGGCTCCCAGTGAAATTCCCCATCGATTTTAAAATACTACTTTTTAGCCAAGCATTTTTGTGAATAGTTATGCCTGAACTGGTATGTTTAGATGCTGTCTTCTCCACTCTCATTGATCACTCAGGTTTGTTGACGGTGGAATGACTGGTTGGTTTACATCACGGAAAACCCTCATGTCTGTTTCTCCTTCTGGCTCTCCCTTTTAGTTATGTTGTCATAGTGAGTCCCAGCTTGCACCCTGCACTATATATATATTTCACCTTATATATTATGTGACTGTGACCATACCTAACTTATCTCTCCTTCTCTTCTCTTTTTTTTCTCTCTCTCTCTCTCTCTCTCTCTCTCCCCCCCCCTCTCCCTGCCTCTGTCTGTTGAGCTTCAAATGCTGCTCCTGAGCTGCCAGTGATCGAGACCCAACTGCCCTCTGGGCCTGTCTGACTCATCCTGGTGTCGCGTGGTCCGATTGGGATGCGTGTGGTGACTGAGGACAGTTCCACTTTACCATGAAGACGGTCCTGGCCTCAGCTGATGCTGCTCTTTGAGGACTTGTGACTGCTGTCGCTCAATAGCTCAGGACTGGGATTTCCTACAGCCTATTTGAGCCTTTTATAATGAACTGGACTCCATATTAACTTAAAGATGTCATCTGTTATATTGAACTTCCAGCTGCCTAACACACAGTATGATTGCAAAACAATTCCTGCTATCTGATATCACCCAAATAAGGGTGGGTTTCCTATTGAGTCTGGTTCCTCTCAAAGGTTTCTCCCTATTGCCACCGTCACCCTCTGCTTGTTCTTGTCACAATCTGATCATTTTTATTCATAAACAACATTTTCTCACATTTCATACATGCAAATGCAAATTTCCATAGTTTTCTTTTGATTCTGTAAAGTTTGTGTCAATGACCACTGTTAAAATCACTATACAAATAAAATTGAATTGAATGTGCAAAGTCTTTGAGGACTTCAGTATGACCCATTTTACTCCTATTTTTAATTATTTACATTTTTAGTCTTTAAAATTTGTGGAAGTGGAAAAATGCTCTTACCATAACTGGAAACTGGCTGCCTGGGTTGAGTCATTAAAATCCACCCCAACCGAAACTGTTACTGATGCCCCCAGCTCCAAACTCTCTATGGACGGTACGCACAAAAAGAGCAAAATATAAAGAGATGTGTAAAGAGCTAATGACAGAAAGAGACTGTGATTATTATGTGATTGTGCAGTTTCAAGGAATAGGTAGGTTCTAATCTGAACACTAGGGTGCATTAGCTAAAATTAACCATAGTCATACAAGAGTTGACCTTTAAAAAAAAAAAAAAAAAAAAATGAGCGCTTTCAGCTTTACTTCAGGGGTATTTAGCACCAAATGGTGCATGGCCTACAGCAATTTTATATCCGCCTCAAGCCTTTTATAAATGATGTCTTAAATAAATTAAATTGTAATTTTTAATGCATAGCTTCAAATTATTTGCAGTGAATGACTGCATTAAGAATGAAGGGGTGGGCATTCGGTTTATTTATTTCTCAGAATTCTGATGGGAAAAAAAGTCAGAACTCAAATACATTTATGGTAGCTTTCAATGGAGCTTATCCACAATTTTCTTGTGCTATGTGTTGAGTTATCTGGTAATTTGCACATAGACTTCTCCTTCAAACTTGAAAAAAGCCATTAGCCAACTACAGGGGACACAGGGATCAACTCCAGAATGACTTTAATTCCTGTGTTTGACAGCTTAGCAGGTTACAACAATCGTTCAAAGCGGATCAACTTTATTTTATAACCTTAAATAAAAATCACAAAAATGAGGCACATCACTACTTCTGATAAAATGCAAACAAATGTGAACAAATACAACAGAAAATTTTTAATAAACTTAACACGTACTATTTAATGAACTGTTTAAGCAAATGTGATACATGCCATCATATTACATTTTTTGTGAATAAATTTGTGAGTCCTTTGTATGAGTAACCAGTGTCCCTGAGATGACCATCTCATGTGTTACTGACTGCAGTCTCTAGTGTTTTATGCACTGAACCTACAGGGGTTGGACAATGAAACTGAAACACTGGTCAATGTAGTGTTGGAGGATTCATGACTAAATTCTTCCAGCCTGGTGGCCAATCTTCATTGATTGCACATAGTCCCAATACTTGTGCTAGATGGGCGCATCACTGCCAAGGACTACCGAACCATTCTGGAGGACCATGTGCACCCAATGGTTCAAACATTGTTTCCTGAAGGCGGTGTCATGTATCAGGATGATAATGCACAAATACACACAGCAAGACTGGTGACAGAGTGGTTTGATGAACATGAAAATGAGGTTGAACATCTCTTATGGCCTGCACAGTCACCAGAACTAAATATTGTTGAGCCACTTTGAGGTGTTTTGGAGGAGCAAACCAGGAAACGTTTTCCTGTGATCTGGCCACTATTCTGCAAGAAGAATGGCTCAAGATCCCTCTGGCCACTGTGCAGGACTTGTATCTGTCATTCCCAAGACGAATTGATGCTGTATTGGCCACAGAAGGAGGCCCTACACTATACTAATGAATTATTGTGGTCTAAAACCAGGCGTTTCTGTTTCATTGTCCAACCCTGTATACTGTCAACTCATAGCTACTGAGGGGTAGAGACTGTGAGGTGGCGATTCTCTATCACAAAAGGTGCTTGGACGTTGAGCCTTACTTTTGCCCCACTAATGACTGAGAGGCGATGTATTATATGATGTCATACTTTGATCAAGTCACAGTTGTTCCTCATCAAATAACTTCAGCTTCACCATTCCACTTATTTAAGCTTCACACCTCCCACTTGAACTACTGATTCTTAGTTCCATTTCATGCTCTCTTTTCTCCTGGCTGTTCTTCTGCAGGGACCAAGACAACTAATCGTCCAACGTTTCTGTGAAGGATGGTCACAAGAATCTTGTTGATCAATTTCTTGATGACCTTCTCCGTTTCATCTGTGATGCTTGTTTGGTTGGGCTTTATACTCGGGACTGGGTAGTGTATGAAGACTCTCTCATATGCATTTCTTACAACACCCTTGTGATCAGAATAGACTTTGATCACTCTGGCTAGCCTGTACTGGCTTCTTAGCGCATTTTAGTCAGCCAACCAGACTATATTCCCCCCCTCCTGCTCAGATTACTGCAGCTTATCCAAATACTTGTCAAGTTCTTCAAGAGCAGGTTTAGCTCCAATGAAATTCAAGCCTTGGTCGGACCTTAGTTTTCTTGGATGTTCCCTGTAAATCTCTGGTAGGCTAATAGGAAGCCCTAAAAGGACTGATCACTCACGACATCAGCGTGTATAGCTCTGGACGCCACGCAGTAGAAAATTCCCCAGACTTTAAGTCGTACTCTTTTCTTAACTTCATCTTTTACTTTGTAAGGACCAAACAAGTCTAGGGTTGTGAATTCAAATGGCACAGCTGGTTTTGCTTTTTTAGGAGCCTAAAATAGCCTAAATAGCTTGCCGACACCTCTTTGCCATTGCTTTTCTGCAAAATCACACAGATGTCTACTATTTTCTTAGCCAGTCTCTGACCTTTAAGTCACCCATGTTTTTTTTCTCATTCTGAGGAGCGTACCTGCCACTTCCTTATGATTTGCATTGTGGACTTCTCAAGCCAAAAAATGTGGACACCCCATATCGGAATTGCAACCATATCCTCATCAAAGATTTGGATTTTGCCACCACATACTAGGAGTCCCAAGTCGTCTCTGTATACAGTAGGTCAGTTAAGTATAGCATCAGGAAATATCACTCTCTCCTGTGCTGCTTTTAGTGCATTCTCTCGCTCATCTACTGGCACAGCTTTTCTAGTTTCCTTTTTTGACGTAACTTTCCGTTTTCCATCCTTTGAGTTCTGACTTCCAACCCCTAACCGTTTTCTTACGGCACGGCACGGCTAACTAGTTTGATTAAGCTTCTAAACTTTTTCACATCCACTAGTTTTTTGATAACTAAGTCACCTGGTGCTCTCCCTGGTAAATTTTCCACAAATCTTGATTTCCGTAGATTTTCATGGCTGCTTGGGTCAGAAGCGACATTAGTTGACTTAAGCCTTAATAAGTATTAATGTAAAAATATGCTAACCCTTAGAAGGTACACAGTAACAAGGCTGCTGCTGCTTTATATTAAATGAATTCCCTGTAATAAAACACATGCTAAGTGTTACACTCTCTTCAATGTTTTAATAAGTACACTTTTAATCTTATAACGGGTCTAAATGAACTCAACAGTGCCATTTCGACAGGGTCAACAGAGTCATGCTGTTAGTCTTACCTATGGGGCTGAAGTGGTGGATTTTCTGACTGGTGGATGCCATCTCCACGATATGGATGTTGTGTAGAACGTGGTCACTGTGGTTGCTAAGTGTCAACTGGAGAGAAACCATGTGGTTACCATAAATACATGGTTGCCGCGGAAAGTGATACTGAGCTGCCAGGCCTTTTCCGGTCATGTTATGGAGCAGCTCAAAAGAACGAACTGGAACAAACACGGGACTGGTCACCTGCATACATACATACAAATATGTTACTTGTACATGCAATAAAAATGCATTAAATAAATACCTATATCAAACTACTAAACATAGCTTAGACTAGCCTACCTTAAACCTGTTGAATTCACAAAAAATGTAATTAGGGTTTAGGTACAAAGTTACAGGTACATGACAACAGGGTTGGCAGTGTCATGACAGAGGTTATTGCTTGCTGCAATGACTAGAACAACAGACCTGATGAGGATTTACTGGTAATGTTGATGGGCTTGTCCATAAGATTTCATGTGGTTTATGTTGTATGATGTGCAATCCGTGTCAGTTGGCTTGTGTAAAAGAGAGCTATTTATACCAATATGTGAATTCCTACGTATACAAAGATGTCTAGACAGACTTTTTGCCTATATGTTTCCTGAATCATTTAAGGGTTATTATGCTAAATTGATTTTTACAAAAATGTTTTCCATTCTTTTGTAGAAATGTCACTTGGATTTTCTCCCTTTATGAAGTGTGTATGAAGTTTTTTTTTTTTTTTACTATTATTTTTAGAAAAATCTGGGCATTGGTACTTTAAAAAGACATTAATGAAAGATGTGATGGCAGCAGAACAGTTTCTTCTGCAAAGGCACATGGGAAGTAGTAGCTAATAAAATTTAATGCTACAAATAAAGAAACATCTTGTGAGCAGTAGAAATTAAGAGTACAGTGGAACCTTGGATTGCGAGTAGCTATTTAAAACAAATTTTAAACAAATTTTAACTTGTTAAACGAGCGAGGTCTTGATGACCGAGTACTGTAGTACCCAAGTTTAAGCATTATTGGAGCACTAATATAAAAACACTTAAATATATTATTCATATTCTGATCAGGGATAAATGGTTGTAAACCATGGTTTACAGTTCAGAAGGCCTAGGCCTGTATAACGTTTTCCCATCTTTTACATTAACACACAGTATTTTTGACACCTGTGGGTCTCTCTCTGAGTCAAAAAAAGGTAAGTGCATAAATGAATAATAATAAAAAATAAATATATATATATATATATATATATATATTTTAAAAAGCAGCCATATAAAAAGCGTCTCTCACTATCATACAGAGTACACATTGCAAAGTTTACTAGAAGAATTTGACATTTTTCACCTTGCTTGGGTTTATGTACATCATAGAACCATAAAGCAAAGTATGATGAGATAATGTGGATAATAATTATTTCAGGTTTTTTTTTTTTTTTTAACAGTCCAAAGGAAGAAATAATAAATATAAGCATTAAAATTTCAACTTCATACAATATATAATAAGCAAATTTCAATTTCTGAAAAGCACATAAAAGCTCACCTTATAACATTAACAAAACTTCAAAATAATAACTAAAACTATAACACTTATCTTTTGACATATTCGACAGACAAAAGTCTAACCACACTGTAATACAAAAAGCAGAGGTGGTGCAGACATTTTGTAGTGTCAGGGCAGCCTGTGTTGATAAAGCCAACTATCATATTAACATTACTTTACCTTTCTCTTTATTTTAGCATGATGACCACACGGTCACTCTACTCAAGGACCAAACAACACTTCACTCATCACTGCCACACACACACACAGTGATGACCACCTCTGCTCTGTAAGAGTAAATAATAAAAGTGTAACCTTGACCATACATTCTCTCTCTCTCACACCCTGAATGTGCTTGTGTGTGCGTACTCAGGGGAGTTTGATTGAGCACCTTATTATGAATAAACTACAAGGAAGTGGCATGATGGATGGCCACTCCCTTAGTCACCTTCACATTCTGACAAAAAACTGCTGACAAAAACACAACACACATATCCCCCAGTAGGAATATTATATATATATATATATATATTATATATATATATAAAATTTAGTTCTATATAATTAAAAACAACAAATTAAAATTTTAGTGGTAAATCAGGATTATTAAAGTAATACTGTAAATACTTTTGAGGGGTCATAGACAGTAGCATGTGTTATGTCCACATTAACATTAAACTGTTACTAATCATTATGCAAGCTGACATGCCCACAAAGCTCTGTGCCCTTACTGAGTAGGGTCAACGTAAAGATTTTAGGTATCACCAAGAAAATGGTGATGCATGCCTTTAGGTGGCAATCATAACCTTTATATGGACCACAACACAATGTTAACTGCTTTGCAGTACACAAACTTTTCTTCTGTATTTAAGATCCACGTGGAACTTTTTCGCGGCCTTTGATCGCTGTGTAAACTGAATAAGATTAACCCGGGTACATGCTTGTACTATTTGAACACTGTCTGTGCAGTGCAGGCTACACTGAATTTATGTGTGTGTGTGTGTGTGTGTGTGTGTGTGTGTGTGTGTGTGTGTGTGTGTGTGTGTGTGTGTATTCACGTGCATGGTTTATGTCTTGTCCATGCTACTGAATGATAAGGAGACTCACACTGGGCACACTACAAATGCATCAGGGTCAGTGCTGGCTGATGGGTATCGAATGAACGAATTATGACACACCCCCTCTGTGTGATGGGGTCAAACGCTCAGCAGGTTTTGGCTAGTTGGCTTGTGCTCGCCTCCGACAGTTCAATTTCCCCTGGCTGATACCTGTCCCCTCATGTTAATCATGAATGAAATGCTATCAGAAATGCTGTTTTTGAATGAATCCCAATGTCAAAATGTTATTAAAGAAAGAAGCAGACATCACAGCTGACCCCCATCCCCCCTGCTCACCCGCCATCCCCGCGCTCCAAAAAGAAAAGCTATAATTACTGCTGAAAACAAAATGTGTGTGCATACACACCTATTATATTGCTTAACTAAAATTTCACTCTAGGATAACCATAAGATCCAATAAGACTAGCAAACTTGTATCTTTGATGATGATCAGCTCCTAAGGCACATTTACAGTGTTTATTGTACTGATATGGGGAAAGCTTCTGCACAAGATTCCTCAAACTTTTTGAAAGAAGCCTGCAGTGTCAGGGCTTTGTAAGTGTCAGAGTTAAAGCTATTCATTTTCAATGTTTGTGATTTTTAGTAACATGGATTGGTACTCTGTGTGCGTGTGTGTGTGCGTGTGTTGAGTAATAACAGGAATTGCACAACATTAAGTGTAGCTATAACTACACTCATCACAAAATCATGCTTTTCTTTAATAAAATAAGGTTTAAAAAAATTGTATTATGAGGGGTAGAAAAACTTCTGGGCATTCTGTTCTGGTTAAATAAATTAGCTTTGAGGTAGTAAATGCTCTCCACTGCATCTCAGGTGACCAATCACTTGCTTTCCTATAACAGCATGGGCCCAGTGTTTTATTTCTTACATAACAGGCAAATTACTGAAATATGTTTGGCTATGAATATGATTTTGAGTAGAATTTAATGTAGAAGACTTAGACTTGCATAGGCCTTCTTTTAAGCGTGAATGAATGTGTTTGTGCGTGTGCGCATGTCTAACAAAGATCAGGTTTAACCACTGTGACTGAGATTCTAAAAGCCTATAATATATTTATGCATAGCATTGACTTGAAATCAGCCAGTTCAATCTCTTCTCAATCTCACTCTTTATTCCAGTTCTGATTAGACTGCAGCCCAGCCTCGTGGGGAGTATTCTAATGACTTGTGCATAACAGCCTATAGCAGCACAGCAGTCCTGATGAGTCTGTCAATCATGCAGCTGTGGACTACCCTATACTCTCCCCCATCTCCCCTGTTGACAATCCCATGGTAACCCAGGCAACCATGCAAACCTGGGGATGATGGAGAGATGAACTCAGACAAGGCGAGAAATTGTCTGCAGGGATTCTGGGATAGATAGCTGAGAAATATAGGCCAAATATAGCTAAGCTTAAACATATAATGATCAGGTTGGTCAAAGACAGTAAACATTTTTTGTTTAATATAATTTCAAATCTGGGCAAAAATAAAATTTCACTAGGCAACCAAAGCTTAAATCAATGCTTTACAGCTACAGAAACAACCAATATAATGTTAAATGTTTGTGATTGAGTATGAATGTGAATGACATGTAGAGTCATAACAGTTTAAAATAAAAAACTGTTAAAGCAAACATACAAATTAATTAATATTTTATATTTAAAAGGACACCATATGAGTGTGACAGGAGTTAGCAGACGATGGATTTAATGCAGTCATCCAGATGTTGGCCTTCTACCAGCTGTCTGTTCTTAATGACATTCTTAATGAACATCTGATTTTTATGTGCACGTTCAAAAGGTTTGTTTACACTTGTCAGGTATGCAAGACATTCATGTTTCTATCCCCACATCTTCACGCAATACTTTTGCAAGCCAAAAAAAAAAAAAAAAAAGCTTTTTGCTTAATGCTCTGCAGCGTGAAACTGAATCAAACCAAACAGAAAAAAAAATCAATTTCAATCTAATTCAAATTGAGCAAACAGACTGATAACAGACAACATACACAGTGTATGTAGAATAAAATAGGAGCTGCAGAGATTCACTTTCTGCACCTCAATTTTTATTAATCCATAAAAGAAAAGGCAAAAAATACAGGATGGAGAATGGATGAAAGAACGCCCCTTCATTCATCTTTCCTCCGAAAACACTCGCTCACACTTTTACTCAGATACTTCTCATTGGATAGAGAAGTCAGTTTCACATTTGAAAAAGGTCAACAATCTCACATTCAAACTCAAACAACAAATGTTTGAGCACCAGAAAAACATCTCATCCTGCTTAGAAGAGAGAACAGCAGGAAATACAGAAGGACATGCATAAAGGAAAATAATCATGAACATACCTGGATGGCTGGGGTAGAGGAGGCTGAAAGTGACAGGCCTTGCAGGTCAGATAAAAGACTTGGGGAGAGGAAGGAGCTCTTAGATGTGGTAACTACAGTGGGTGAAACTAAAAAAAAAAAAACAACAAAAAGAAATAAAATAATATAGACACACAGTATATAAACAGAAAAAAACACAAATCATAAAAAGTACACAAAGACAAAAAAACAACTACAAAATAATATGTTGCCCCCAAACATGCAGTATATTGTCCCTTAGTACTGTCTTTTGGCGTGCATTAGCACTGGCATCGTTTCAATAACCTTATGCAACATCACAACATTTATTTCAATCCAGAGGTGCACTAATTTGTGGCTGAAATCCATCCTATGAAGTCCTCTGAAGCACATCCCAAAGACTTTCAGTGGGGTTAAGGTCAGATTTCTGTGGCACCAACTCATGTGGGGGGGAAAAAAAAACTCTTACTTCCAGAACCACTCTTGCAATTTGAGTCCAGAATATGCCTGTGCCATCAGGGAAGAAAAATTACATAGATGAGATAACCTGGTCATCCAGTACTTTCAGGTCATCAGCTGACTTCATGCCACTGCCACATAACAGTGCTGAGCCTAGAACTGACCAACTGAAGTAACCTCAGCTCATAACACTGCCTCCAAAGGCTTGTGATGTGGCAATTATACATGATGGGAACTTTGTGAACTTCCCTTCTTACCCTGTCTATCTGGACTCAGCCGACCACATTACTTTTTCCATTGATCCAAATCCAAGCTTCAGGCAGCATATTGTAGCAAGCAAATTGCAGCCTATTTTTTGTTTTTACTGAATTTCCTCAATAAGAAGTGTTTTTCTTATGGCCAACACAGCTGTTTAGTCCAAATCCAGTGATGTATTATCCCATTTTGTGTGTGAAAATACTCTTACTTTGACACACACACACACACACACACTTTTACTCCTGGAAACTTACAGTCATCTAGATCCAAGAGAGAAATCTCTTTTGCTTTCTTAGGTTTCTCCACCTAAAAAAATGGACACAAAAGAATGACAAAGGAAGAGGGAAAGCATGTAAAACATGAGAGTAAACTAAATATTTAAGATAAAATCATGCAAGATCACGCAACCCAATTTTGCCATTAGATACTGCACATCTCTATGGCCTCAAACGTTTCGAAGCCATTATATTGTAAACAATTAAAATGTATTCTCTGTTAAAATGTATTCTTTGAAGAAAAGAACATCATTCTACCAAAAAATATTCATGCTTAATTAAATAACAGGTTAAAACCAGGAAAACATTAGTAGCAATACAGTTTTCATGTTATGTTTCTCCTTTTAACGACATCTCTCTCACCTTCTTAACTGGTTTGGGTGTGGTTTTTGGTTTTTGTTTAGTTGGGGGGTCTGAATCAGAGTCAGACTCTGAGCTAGAACTGTCCTCCGAGGTCCTCGACTCGCTTCCCGAATCAGTCTTACCCAAATGCCTGTTGTTTTGGTCAACATCTGAGTCACTGAAAAACACACACACACACACACACACACACACACAGATTTTTAAAATGTTTTTAAACATGTGGTATACCTTATAAGGTTAACAGAAAAAAGGCACTCTAATGTTTTAGAAACATTTCAGCACAGTAGTTGCTTAATAATATGCAGGTGTTTTAGCAGGTGATCATTTTAGCAGGTGTTTTAATGTTATGGTTGATGATGTAGAAGGGGTACCTGTTTATACTGGGTTTTGTGCCTTGTTGAAGTTCTTTGTTTTTCTGAGTTTTTCTTTTTTTCTTGTCAGAACCCAAGTCACTGCTTTTCTCTGATTGGCTGGAGCTCTCATCAGAACTGCTGCTACTTTCACTATTTTTCTCACTCTCTGAGTTGCTGCTTGACTCTACACACAAATTCATTAAACAGTATGAACATTTTAAATTTACTATGATCCCCATGCCTTTCATAAAAACACACAGGCGCACACACAGGCGCACACACAGGCGCACACACAGGCGCACACACAGGCGCACACACAGGCGCACACACAGGCGCACACACAGGCGCACACACAACCTTCACTGCTGCTACTGCTGCTTTCACTGCTGCCATCAGATCCTTCCTCCTCGTCCTCTTCCTCCTCTCCAGAGTCTGAGTAAAACTTGTCATCTGATGAGGCAGGTTTTGCTTTGCTGACAGATGGAGCCCATTCACTCTTCTTATACGGACACAAAAATTATTTGTTTTACTGTAGTAGACCTCCATAATATTTCAACTACATACTTATACAGTACATGCACCACTATAATTTTATATAAAAAATATTTTTTAACTATAAAAAAAACATTTATTAATAAATAAACAAACAACGAAAATAAATTTATGAGACCATTTTGTAAGATAATGTTTCACTGTCAAGTCATAATTAGTAATGGTTATTACCGCTTCCACGACCTCCACATTTCTCACAGACTGGTCAGGAGCCACATCCGGCCAATCAGAGAGTTCCAGGTAGCCTGTGGCTTTGGAGTTTAGAGTGTGGGATAGCGTGCCAAGCTGAAAACGATCCCGATCTAAGTAAAAGAGACATTAAAACAAGTTATAATAAATGAACTTGCATACCACAAAGACAAAAGACATTTCGCATTACCAGACTTTCATTTGGCAAGTCAGTTGGGTACACATCACTTTATCAAGTAATTTTAAATCATTACCTTTACTGGAAGAGTACATCAACATAGCCTGAAAAGCTGAAAGTGGGAATCAGCTGCAATGATTGCAGTTAAATAAATGAAATTTTTTTTTTTTGAATAGTTTATATATTTAATTCTCTATTTTATTATTTTATTAAAATAACATATAGTAACAGTGATAACCATATACTGTACATCCTTTACAATTGCTAGACCTGTCATAATGCCCACCAGTCTGTCTTGTATTTAACAATAACTAATAGAATTTTAAAAGAATAACTAAAAACTTGCAGTGGGGATTTTATAAAGACTTGCACACCTTCCCTGTGACTGACTACATGTGAAGAATCCATATTAGTGCAGGAATTTATGTGTTTAATCACAGCAAGGCGAGAAGCTGTTGACCTCGCTGACCTGCAGAGATGGGCCGTCAGAGGCGAGAAAATGAGATGCTCTGACTGCTGGTCACAGAAAGAGAATATGGAGGAAAAAGTAAGCAGATAGAACGTGGAAAGATGGAATTGTTACCTCACTATAAAGTCCATATGATGGTTAATTTTACATTGCATCATTTCCATGACAAGGAGAAGTTTAAAAAATTACTATTAAGAACCAAAGCAACATTACTGTTCTGGCATAAATGTTTCTAATACAGTTGAAGCGCAAGTGGTGGCCCAACTCACTGCAATCCACACTTCCTGCACAAACGGTCCAAAATTGTAAGTAAACTTTGAAAATCTGGAATTTCTTTTCCCATTTAAAACTGAAAATAAAAAGACCATCTTAATATTTTATTGAAAACAAAGAAAGCAAACGTTCAAATGTATTGAGTATTTAATACTTAAGATTCTGAACGATTTTAGAAACTAATTTAAATGTAAGTAAATTTGTTTCACCATTAATGTCAGATTTTCAGCATGCTTCTCTCTTCTATTGAATCATGTGTTCAAAGGACACACTAATGTTTGTTATCTAAAATACAGCACAAGTTTTAACAAAAGTTTTAACACTAAGTAAAAGGTTTTTTCAAACTCTTATGGTGAACTGATAACATTATAAAATACCTAAGTAAAATAGCTAAGTAAACTTGGTAAATAGCTAAGTAAATTTGGGTGGATATGTAATTAACATAACTAAAGCCATAGCTGATAAATCATGAAAGAAGAAAAAGGCATTGTGTTACTACAGATAAGAAAAGTCCGCAGACAATTTATTACCACTGCTGAACTCAATTAATTAATTAATTAATTAATTAATTAATTAATTAATAAATACTTAATTAAATTCTTAATGTTGCGTTCATAGAAACACAAATGGATCATACACAAAAAGCTCTGCTTTGACTAAATTATTATGGACTCAAGGATAAAGAAAAGAAACAGTATATTGGACAGGAGGCACTAGAGGAGGAGATAATGAGAAATTAGGGAGAGAAAAAGAAAGAAAGTAATCATACAGAAAGCAGGGGAAAAAATGGAAATGAAATGAAGCACGCTTAATGAAAAAATGAAAGCAACCACTAAGACATAAGCCAAGACACAAGCAAGGGACTACTCTCCAGCCGTCTGTTGTTGTCAGCAAGAACCTCTCTGGTCTAGTCCTCTGTGTTACCTTCCATTCAACCAAACAAGAGAACAGCAACACTGCCACCTGACGGTGAATGTTGCAAAATACCACAGAGGAAGCAGATGAGAAAACTAAATTGACAGATTAGGAAAATGACTGAGCCATCACCCTGTGTAACAATAAAAATTAATAACAAAAGTGCAAAACAAGTGTCTCGAGGAAGTTTTAGTGAAATTGATGCATGTTAAGACTTATAAAGCAGGCAATGCTTTATACTGTAAAAGTGTCAAACCCAAACATTGTGCAGGACCAGAAACATCTTGTGTACAACAGAACATAATTTTCAGGTCACAGTTGCCTAGAGCAGTGTCCCGAGCTCAATCAATCCAGTCATGCTGCTGCCATAGCTTTGAGACTAGAGCAAAGATAAATGACACAAAGACCACTTACATTTCAGAAATTATCACACCAGTGGATCATTACAAGTGGCGGACAATGAACAGCCAAAACAAGCACCCAAGTTTAAAAGGAAGAAAATAAATAAAATTTATGACAATGTATGATTATTTTAGTTAGTCTAATTACATTTGGGCCCTTAAAAAGAGAGTAGGGTGACGAATTAGGGGGGAAAAAAGCTGCTATTCCACCACTGTCTACCCATTTTAGATGTAAATATTTAAAGCTCAAAGTACGTACTTTGCACTTATTCATTATTTAATTTCAATTCTAAGATATAGTGGTCGGCTGCTAAAATGACTATAACTTGTTAATGTTAAAATATTCATGGACCTGGCTTACATGGATACCAAAACCTTTCTTTTTCCTACATGAAAATCATAAATAGACCCAAGTGCATCCTAACTTTTTAATATATGCTTTGAGACATTACCAAAGTGCTGCTCCTATTTTACATATACCCTCAAAACCAAACCTTGTTTATGCTGTGGTTTTTGATCATTACTACAGTTAGTTCTCAAGTATAAATACTAAAAAGCTGTAAATCCTACAGATAAGTTATTACAGAATATTCTTAAAACAAAAAAGAAGACATCTTGATATAGATAATGGGAAATAGGAGGAAGAGTGTACCTTTAAAGGCAGACTGCAGCACCGGGGCTGGTTTGGGTGCCAGCAGAATCCGCCGTGCATATTTGCTCAAAGCACCACTTTTCTCATTGGGAACAATCAGCTGTCGGATAAACCTTGTACGATCTCTGATGTCATAGTTCTGATCATACTTTCCCAAATTCAGGATGTACTGTACCAACAGCTTAGTCTAGAGTTAAAGAGAATAAGACAATTTAACAAACTACTTCACCTTGTCAGTAACATTCCTGTGGTAAGAAGTTTAAATACACTCATTCTGAAATATAAATACCACTTAGAAAATATGAAGATTTTGGTACATAGGTTTTATCTTATTTTGGGCTTTCCGAAATTAACGCAAGATGATAAATACATACAGGGTCAAATTATACATACAGCACACCTAATATTTAGTTGAATGTCCGTTAGCAAGGCTGACTTTAGCTGTTACTTTTGTAGCCAGCAACACACTTCTAGCAGAATTCAGGATGGATATTTGACCGCGCTACTTGGCAGAATTAGCAGTGGTAAATTAAATTAGTGGTAAATGAAAATAAAATTTTAAGCACTGTACATATTTTTTTTCTCGATTGGGTTGCGGCTACAAAAGCTGAAAATTCTCAATAAATTGCATAAATTCAGTTTTAATTGTATGAGGCATGTTAAAGTCAAACCAGCTCTGGTGATAAAGTTGCTCGTGAATGAAGGTGAAAAACCCATTGACATTTACATACTGTAAGACCTGTAAGCACAACATGGTGATGAGACTTGATGTGTGATGAAACGCAGCAAAACATTTGAATGGTGCAAATGTTTTAAAGAAGGCCATATACGGTATCTGAATAATGATCACAGCAAAGGTGGCAAAGAAAACTTTCTACTTTGTTGGCTTAACCCAAGCACGATGAAAATACTGGGAAAAGTGCATTAGTGTAGAAGGGGATTATATAGAGAAATAAAGGTAGTTTTTACTCTCCTAACGCTGTTCTATTGTCCTGCACAGTCCTAGTTTGACTAAAACAGCCCTTATGCGTGTGTATAATTTGTTTTCCATCTTTAATCTTTTGTTGTTGCCATTACTGTTGCTACTGAAATTTTATGTTTTTGCATGTAAAGAAAATGCATAATTTAAATAAAAGTACTTCCTTTTGATTACAGCGTTTCATAAATGCAAACTGTGTATAAAAACAAACATACACACACACACACACACACACTTAATTTTGTGTATTGTGTACTGTGTGCTGTGTGCTACCTGTTTGGAGTTAGTGAGGTACAGTTTGGCTGCAAGGTTCACTGCTTGCATTTTAACAATGTCCTCTTCGCTGGTAAAGGTCTTGGCCACTTTCCTCAGAAGATCAGGAGAGATTTTAGGCACTTGCTCACAGTATTCACCAGTGAGCCACAGAATACTTGCTCTTGCCATTGGCACCTAAAAATAAAAAAAAATAAAAAACCCACACACAATTATATAAATAAACACATTACACATATTTGATTATTTAATGAAATGATTAGATTACAGTGGAACCTTGGATTACGAGCATAATTCGTTCCGGAAGCGGGCTCGTATTCCAAAACACTTGTAAACCAAATAGAATTTTCCCATAAGAAATAATGAACTCAAACTATTCATTCTACAGCTCAAAACAATAAATACATAAACAAAAGTCAAAATAAAACAAATTAACCTGCACTTAATATAAAAAAAAAAAAAGTAAAAATAAATCCCGACAGATGAGTGTTTCCGTTTGTGTGCGCAGGCGCCATGTGTGTGTGTAGACAAATAATGATACTCGCATGAGCGCATACAAACGGAATCACTGCTGTGTAAAGTAAAAAATAAAAAACAACAAATGAACCAGCACCTTAGTTTGAAAAGAATCGCGACAGAGCTGAGTTTATTGTGTACAAAAAGCGTGTGTCCGTGTCAAATTACGTGTGCGTACACATGAGAAAAGTGTGTGTTTCTCGGTGTGCGTGGGGCACAGTGTCAAATTATGCGCGCGCACACACACAGGAAAGAGACGGAGATGTTGATCTAAGACGCAGCAGGGGAGACGATTACCCATAATTCCGCAGCGCAAGAGAAAGAAAAATCATTGGCTCAGTTGTGATCACTTGCCGCTCGGTGTCAAAATAAGAGGTCACATGCGTGATGCATTGATACTCGGCACTCGTAAACTACAGTAATACTTGCTCGGTTTCCAATTAAAAATTTATTAAAAATCTTTGCTCGGTTTGCGGAACACTCGTAAACCACGTTACTCGCAATCCGAGGTTCCACTGTATGTTGATATCTAGAGAGAGCATCTATACAGAGCATCCGAGTAAACCACATTCAAGTTCACTCTTGCACCACCAGAATGTTTATGTCAATTTTCATTAAAATCTAAGAATTGTGTGAAATGCCCAATGTACTATACCATAACATAGTATGTGTAGGTAGTTACGACAATAATGTTATACTAAACCAATTTAGATGACAACAGTAAAACATAGAATAGTCTATTAACTTGATATAATTAAGCAGAAACAGAGCTAAATAATGGGCTGAATTCAATTAAACTGCACCAAGCTTCATTTCATACTAAACTTCACTTCAGACTAAATATCCAACATGTGAAAACACCACTAATACCATACTGGGGAAATTGCTAAATCTTTTGCGCCAAATTCTAATTTCGAACTCAAGTTTTATTTGTCATATACAGAGCCATGCATAGTATGATATGCAGTAAAATGCTTACACGACTGCCCTGACCTAAAAAAAAAATTATAATAATAATAAAGAGCATTCAAATAAAGAAATAAAATATGAAAATGTAAATGTCCTCTGTTAACAGAAATGATATACAGACAACTTTTATAATGTAGCATGTCTTTATAGATATTATTGTCAATTATAATAAAGAGCAATTCTACAAAATTAGTTTTTCCCCCTCATTAAAGAATTTCATACTTTCTACCCTTTTTTCGGATTGATTTGAAAAGTTACAGATTTGTGCACAATTGTACAGTGAACATTGACAAAATGTGATGTATTAAAGGAGCCATGTAGATAACGTGTTACAGTGTTGCCCTTTTTAAAAAATGAGATCATAAGACTTATTAAATATATACTATCTAATTGTTGTACATTATTTTCTCATGTTTTTTTTATATTAGTTTATTCTGTCATTTACTAGCCAAGCAAAGAAATATGAAACATATGAAAATCAAACTGTTGATAGAGTGTTTGTGGAATCATTGTACAATATAAGCACAGCTGTGATTTCTTCCCTCCCTTGTTATATTGCTTAATTATTTACCATTACAGTATACAATATTATTATCCAGACTTGAACAAAATCACAGAAGACTCAGTGTGTAGCTTACATCTAATGAAAACCCAAAATCTCCAAAAATTTGAATACTGTAAAAAAAAATTATTTTTTAAGTTAAATAATGGAGACTTATGGCGTCACACTATAATCAGGAAATTAACTCGAAACACCTGCAAATGTTTTCTGAGCCTTAACATGGTCTCTCAGTTTGGTTCAGTAAGCTTCACAATTATGAGAAAGACTGCTGACTTGACCAGATGATGATCTTTGACACCTTCAGATGGAGGGCAAGATACAAAAAGTCATTGCTAAAGAAGCTGGATGTTCACAGAGTGCAGTATCCAAGCACATTAATGGAACATGGAATGGACAGAAAAAAAATGTGGTAGAAAAAAGTGCACAAGCAACAGGCATCATCGCAGTCTTGAGAAGATTATGAAACAGAGCCCATTTAAAAAATTTGGGAGAGATTCACAAGGAGTTAGTGCTTCAAAAGCCACCACACACAGGCGTATCCAGAACATGGGCTACACATGTCTAATTCCTTGTGTCAGGTGACTCTTGAACCAGAGACCATGTCAGAATCATTTCATTTGGAAATCAAGATCCCTGTGTCTAGAGGAAAAGAGGACAGGCACAGAACCCAAGTTGTTTTACACTGGTCCAGTGTAAACTTTGCAGACAGTGGTGGTTTGGGGAGCCATGCATCTGCTGGTGTTGCTGCATTATCTTTTAGTGCAGATTAGCGCAGGAAGTTCCTGTACCAGGAAGTTTTGCTTCCCTCTGTAGACCAGCTTTATGGAGATGCTGATTTAATGTTCCAGCAGTTCTTTTGTGTTAATTTTGTCAGGTATTTTCAATTTTACTCTTAATCCAGGGAGAAATGTCCCCATTAGTTTTGATCATATTTGGTCTTATCCTATTTTTGTTTAGTCGACTAAAAGTCTGGGCATCTTTTTCTAGTTTTAGTCAGAGGACCCCCTAAAGTACTTTAGTCTAGTTTTAATCAATGAAACATTTTAGTAATAAGATTATTATTAATTAACCCTACAGTCAGTCTAGTCTAGCCACCCTTTTTTGCTAGACAACATCTGCTAAACACCAATCACAACAACTGCTCCAATACTCTCTTAAAACTACCTTGAGATTTTTATGGTATGCCTTGATGCATCTCTTCAGGTTTTTGGCATTTTCCCCAACAATTGTGTACCCACACTGTTTCCCCTCTGATATTACTACACATCTGCTTTTTTTTCTCCGTTTCAATATAAAGAAAATGGGCCTAAATATCGGCTCTTCTCCTTCACGTTAGTAATACTACTGCCATGACGAAGAGTTAAAGATGACTGAGCTTGAAAATAAAGACGTTAGTTTTATTAGGTTTTTTTTTTTTTTTTTTTTTATACTAGATTTTAGTCTCCGCTTTTTTCATCAACAATATTGCATGCTGGGTATTGCATGGGGTATTGTGAAGGGTAAAATGTGAGACACTAGTCCCAACAAAGCAGAAGAGCTAAAGACCACTTTAGAGCAACCTGTGCCTCCATAAAACCTCGGCTGTGCCACAGACTGATCGCCTACATGCCAGGCTGCAAAGGGATTCCAAACCAGCATAGTGTGCTGTACATGTTCACATATTCATACTTTTCAGTAGTACAACATTTCTGTGTTTTTTTTAAATAATTGGTCTTCAGTAATATTCTATTTTTCTGAGATACTGAATTTTGGGTTTTCATTAGCTGTAAGCCATAATCATTAAAATTAAAAGAAATAAACACTTAAAATATGTGAATCACCTGACTTAAATTTAATTCCTGAAATAAATCAACTTTTCGATTATATTCTAATTTACTGTATTGAGCTGCACCTGTGTGTACGTACACTACTGTACACAGTGTTGCAGCAGTCTCACCGTAATACTGTCAAATAGTTTAGCCATGTGCCTGATGATGTCACAGTGCTCCAGGTGCTGTGTCTGCAGCAGCTTCTTAATGACGACCACACTCTCTGCTACAACCGTCTCTGAAAAAGACAGTACAAGAAATGAAAAAAAGAATCAAATACTCTAATTATTAACAAAAGACATTGAACATTTGGAAGTGGCAAATAAAACTCAAAGTGGCAAAAAGAAAAAAGCAGAAATGAGAAATTGAGAAAACTAGTATCATTAATGTCGGGGAATTTTTTTTTTTTTATAATGCCATACATAATAGAGCAACTAATTGTCAGTTTATTTATTTAGTTAGTTAGTTATTTTATACTGTCTTTCATCCTATCTGCCTGCAATCTATTCAGTTCATTTTATTCTTAAGGGGACATAACATTCTATTTGGGACATGTATTTTCCAGGTTACTTCGCTGTCCTTAGACCACTTGAGAGTTATAACCCTGCTACAGAAATGAGAAAAACCTCTTTTCTGGTTATGGCACATTTTATGAAAAATTTGTACATGCTCATGTAATACTGTAACTCATTGTGCATCTGTTCAAATGTGCATATTTTCCTCTACAAGAGAAATAGGTCTGTGTATACATTTTACCATTTTGGCTGGAAAGTAGTAGCACGAGGCCGTTAAGACATGTGTCCGTGATCTCAGAGATGTTGGTCGCACATCTTCCAATCGCCTGAATAGTAGTGGCTGCAAACTCTTTGTCCTGGCTCTTAACATATGTCTAGCACGCACACACATTATTTTTTTTAAAATAAATTTTCCAGCTTTTTAAACAATTTAGAAATTGCAGAAAGAATGGGAGTAGAATGGATGACAAACACTTCACATCATTTTAAATTTCCAAAGGTGGAGGAAAATAAATTACCTGGAACTCGCGAAGTATGGTGGAGATGTTGGCCTCATTGGCCAGATTAGTTAGGATTTCCAGCTATCAAAGCACAATTAACAATAATAAGGACCGAAGACAGCAAATATTTTTTCAAAGACAGATGTCATACTTCGGGTAAAATGGACACTGCAAGTTAAACCAGTTTGTATGTGCCTACCTTGAGTTTTTTGATATGTGTAGCATCTGTTGATCTCACATAAAAACTTTTCAAGTATGGCTCAAACATGCCCTAAAAAACACAGATTCAAAATATTTTAAAAAGAAGGACCAATTTTTATATCACACTAAAATGTATTTGCACACATAAAAACTCATACACAAAACATGCCCACTTTAATCTAAATTTAGGTTAATTTAAAGAATACCTTTATGGCACTCCATAATTAAAACAAGGTGGCCTAACAGCCAATATTAAACATGTAAATACATTGAATTGTACATTGTAGATTTTGTTTTAATATTGTTAAAAATAAACAATGTTCTACCTTTTTCTGAATGGACATGGTGGCGACATTTTGCAGCACTATATATTGAACCTCTCTGAAAGAAAGAGAGAAAGAGAGTGAGGAGACACATGGAGAAGAGTTACTCTGTGTGCAGGCGTGTGTGTTTATACCTGTGGCTCCTCAGCAGTCGCACCAGAGATTTGGTGATGATGTTGAGTTCATGCCTAGGGGCCAGATGCCAATATAGCTGTGCCACAGCCATTACCACCTGAGACAGGGAAAGATTTTTTTTAAAGTTATCCTAAGTTTATTTTAAGCTAGGTTCTGACATTATATATACTGTACAATGTTTACAGTATAAATGTTTCAGCCATTACTAATTCTGAAGAACACACTTCTAAAGACAGACTCAATCCATCTAACCCTGGTTCTTTCTGTCATTTTTAAATTGTGTAAAAGCCCATGTCTATTATTATTATTCATATATTTATTTATTATGTTAATATTTTCCCACTGTGTGTGTTCATGTACTGTCCCCGTAAAACATATTACTGCTAGTCCCAGGACTCCACCCGGTCCAGCCTGCAACATGGAAGCAACATGGTGAACAACTCTTTCATAATAATAATAATAATAATAATAATAATAATAATAATAATAATAATTCACAGCTGAGCATATTTACCATGACTACATAAAGTGAACTACGAGGGGAAGTAATCAACATAAATGTTCAATTAACCTAATGATTTGTTATATAATTCAAACATTTTCAAACCCTTTTATCCGGCCTACAGTATCTACAGTATATAACTACATAGTATTGGGATAAAGTATTATGTATAATTATGTTAATATCAGAAGCAAGAACACACAAGCATTTTCATTTTTAATTTATTGTTCCCTGTCAGTCATATTTGTTTATAAATTCAACTATATCTGCCATTCCACTGCCCCTCAAAAACAACTAACATTGCAGTAGATATTAGTACTGATCACAAACTCATGGTTTGATATACTATTTAAAACAACTATACAGTCTTGAATCCCAACAATCAATAATTTTCAACAAAATTTTTTCAAAGACGTTATCTTTTACTATCTCACTATCGCCTCCTTAGCTTCCTAGCCATATTATCCATCACTAAAGCACTGGCTACAAGTGAGCTCAGGCCTACTCCCTTACTCAATATTGCACTTTCCATTTCTCTTTCTTTCGCAATTCGTTCCTCAGCTTCTGTTACTGTCTGAAGAATAGCTGGCCTATAACTTCCAATAGTTTATTTCATGTGTTCATTAGATAATGTAGCTCCAGTTAAAAGAAAAATTATAAGAGATAAAACAGCACTTTAAAACAGACCGCTTGAAAATTTGAATGTAAATGGCGTCAAACTAAATCGTTAGTATTTTAAATAACACGGAAGGAAAACATCTTGAACTATAAAAAAAGCTCTTAGTGTTGCTAGATCAACATCTCTCTCCACTCCTATAGAAAATAAAAATAATCCTAGATTTTTTTTTTTATTTAATACTGTAGCAAAATCAACCAGGAATAAGACCACTACAGACATCTCCACATCAAAAATATGCAGTAGCCAGGACTTCATTAACCTTTTTCAATACCAACTTTAGGCTTTAAAACCAGACAATTTACTGGTTGCAGATGATAAACTAACCAAACCAGATCATAACCTAAAATATTTTACTCCCTTTGAAGAGAATTAACTAATGTCACTCATCTCCTGCAAAATCATTAACCTGTGCACTACATCCTATAGTGACTATTAGGTTTGGAGCAATTACTTTTTTCCACATAGGGTCAGGCAGTTTTTTTTCCCCTTAATAAAGGAAATCATTTAATTATTTATTTATTTTACTCAAGAAGTGGCAGATACTTTTTCATGGCACTGTTTTAGATTATAGGCAGCCCTTTTAAATTTAGTTATAATTTATGCACAGTTTTTTTTTGGGGGGGGGGGGGGGGGGTCACAATATTTAACCCTTAACAACTTGTTTCTCAATCATCACTTGCCTTGACATAAGCCAGAGATGAGCAATTTCTTAACAGTCCAAAGGATAAAGAAAGTTTCACAGACAGACTCTTAGCATTGTTCAAGAGGATAATAGGATCAAGCAACAACTGCAAATGCGGAAAGTGTTTTGGGATTGACAGAAGTGCAGTTTTCCATTTCACATTTACATTTCAATCAGGTGCCTCGAATCAACAGAATTGTAGAGGAAAGTCCTTTTTTTATTTCTAACTGCTCATCAGCACATTTTCCTTATGATAAGCAAAATATTCCTGGATACTGTATTTTACTATAATCAGTTACATTATGTTCACTAACATAAAAACACATTACATATAGGTAAAATCTACGATGTGTTAATTACTTCTTGTTTGTTATTATCATTTCATATAGCATATGTGTTTGTGCGTGTATGTATGTGTGCATGTTCATGCACTTACCGCAGTATTTCTGCTTTGTAGTAAAGGCTTGATATTGCGTAGTAGTAATCTATGATCTGGATCCATTATGTAGGGTTTTGTCTGCGTTACACCATCTCTCTTCTCTTCATCGGAATCATAGAATGCCTTTTCACCATTTTCATCAAATGCAACATCCTATAGATTTGTAAATATAATGAGAAATAATTACTAGAGACAGAAATATGTACCGCATGTACATATTGTCCAAAACGCATTTAATTTATACTGCCACCATCGAAATTAGACTCCAGTAGCTCAACAAAAATTTTTGAGAAAGAAATTATTTCTGTACTATTTAAAATGGAATGACAACCATTACAGCATTTAATGTGGGCTTTCTAATGTAACTATATATTGCTTGATTTACTAGAATCATTAAAACAGTTATCACAGAAAGCCATGTGATACAAATAGTGATATGTACCAACGTTATCTTAAATATTTGTCCTACGAAATTAGTGGACCAGAACAAACCCTTGTACAAGTAGAAAATATTCAAGATCATAAAGTAGTATTAAAGTAAATGCAATTATCATTGTGTACAAATTTATCATTGGCACCTCTCTCCATGGGCTGATGAACTGTGTCCGGGCGTAGCGGGTGAGCATGTTGATAATCACCACCTGTCCCCATTCCTCCACATCAATCAGAAGGTTGCACAGCTTCCGGTAGTTCTTATGGATCAGGTCAATCCGCTCAGGACACACTTCTTCAAACGCCATCACCACACTCCCTGCCACCAGCTACCCCACACACAGACACACACATAAATGAAGCTTTGCCTGCTTAGAAAGTAATAATAATCATCAAATAATCATGTGACTGACATCACAGACTAATAAATGTTATGCAAAATTATATTGTATTTCTTTTTACTTTTTAAACAATTAATATTTTACCTTCCAATTATTATTATAAAGTAATACACTACATAACAATGCATAACCACAGAGTGCAGAGTTGCATGTTTTAGGTCTACATACCCAAATTATCTTTCTGCCCTAGCCACACCAAAAATACTAATTTCAGCTTTTTGTGTGCGTGTGGATGAGTCAAGAATTACTTTATTTGTCTAAAATAAATATTTTACATGTCTCCTTCTACATATTTCAGTTATATGAATATGATGATCCCAATGTTGGATGATGAAAGCTAAAGGGGCACATTACTAAGGGTTCTACAACAACTCGTTTTAACAAGTGGATTAGCAGGCTGTTCAGCCTATGTAAACCCTAGGGTTAGTACAGACCACTTACATATTTAGTACAAACACTTCTCTACATATTTAATAGAGAGACCCAAGCACTAAGCTTTAAAATGTCTGAAACATCCTGTAGGTTTGTGACTGGCTACTGCTAGCATGTTTACCCATTATGGTTGGGGGAAAAAAGTAGTAACAGTTCCAAGTTTACCTGTGCTCCAAAAGCCTTAGCTGGTATCAAGGCTGGTGGTTTCAGCAGATGAAGTTTTACAAGTTCTACACTACTTGTAACCTTTACTTGTACCCTCAAAAGGGCAAAATGTCTCCATCTAGCATAATTTCTTTAAAGCCCCTCATTAGGTGACTATGAAGGATGCCATTATGAAATTTATTTATTTATTTTTAACTTAACTTTGTTACTGAAAATTGCCTTGCTGCTAGTAATCATATCAGAATACTGGAGATCTGAATGGTTGTTTTGCCTTTCATGACACCTGATGAGTCTGGGACAACTTTGTGGTTAAACCTGTGATTTCTGTCAAAGGACATACAAATTGTAAACCAAATGACTGTGCAGCATCCCACAAAAGGAGAATCTACAGAGCAGTCTTTGTTGGACCTAGTACAGTACGTGCACTATGGTATTATTAAAAGCATTGATCACCCAATCCTCAGATCAAATATTCTTGACCAAGATATCATTTGTCATGTCTTACAGTATACAGTGCACGCAAGGTGGCTTGGAGCCCACTGCACTCATTCCCATGAACATTCAAGGGGTTAGACCATCCATGCTTGGGCAATTAAAGGAGTTCCTGCGAGGGCAGGATTCAGACGTGAAGCACACAGTCCAATCATGGCTTTGGCTTACTGAGTAATCTTTATACTTTTATGGTATTCAAGCACTGGCGAAACCCTACATAAGTGCATCAGTTTAGCAGGGGGTTTATTTATTGGTCTTTTTACTCTCATAACTGTTATTGTACACAAGCAAAAGTCTTTACATGAATGCCACTTGTATACGCAACACACACACACAATCATGTCTGTCCAAGTGGTTATATACAAATTTTCCAAGTATTACAAAATATATTCACATTTTATTTTTACTGACTGTAAATTTTACATATAGTATAATATTGTAAAACTTGTAATAAAATACAACAGCTGTTGCTTGCATGTTTAAAAGAAAATGCAGTAAAGCCTAGTGCACACTTTTACTATTTTGCCAACAAATCACTACCATTGTACAAATTGTACAAAGCTCTGGCCTGCCACAAATTTCACTGGTATCAGTGCTCCCATTCCATGTGACAGCAAAGTACAAACAGTAATTTCATTAGTTATTGCAGTTCTCTCTTTAAAGATCCGATGACTCTCATAGTACATCTTGGAGTTATGCATATATAATGTTTAAGTTATTTGTTGCCTTACATTATAAAATCTTCTGCTTTTCTGTGCCTTTATGTAACATTGCTGTTTTCACCTTTTGCTTTGTAGCTGTGCCATCACACAAACAGTTATCGCACACATAAACACCAATATTAAATCACTTTTTTGTTTCAAGTGACTGACAGCGTCAAACTGACCGTGCTTTTATCTGTTAGCAGCTTCTCAATCACTTCAATCAGGTGCTCCTTCTGATCAGGATCCAGACTGTGAAAAGGACAAGAGCAAAAGTGATCAAAAGAAACAAAGGTTTAAAAGGTAAATAACATTTTAAAAAAATTAAAGATTCACTTTTTTAAAAAAATTATAAATATAACCATCTTGATAGAAATTCCAAGCAATGTACATACACACGTACATATATACACATACATACATACACACATATATATGTGTGTGTGTGTGTGTGTGTGTGTGTGTGTGTGTGTGTGTGTGTGTGTGTGTGTGTGTAACAAATTGCAAAAACAAAGAACGTTTTTGCACACTTTTTGCAGAGAAGAACAAAAGGAGTGCAAATAGATGGTTATGTAGATAAAAATTAACTAGATTCAAGATAAGTTTGGAGTGAATCCCAAATCACATACCACCATTAGTGTCTTAACTGTTTAAGCAAATTACTTAAAATGAGATATAGAACATGCGTTACTTGCCTCCTGCTATGAAACATAATCCACAATACTCAAATTCTGCCTTGTTAATTGTCATGACCTGATGTAATCTTATTATTTTGGTCATTAGTAATTTAAGGAATTAAATTACTAAAGGATTAAACCATTAAAAAGTTTACGATAAACGTAAAACAGCTAAATCTTGTATTGTAAATAGCACACTCCAATGTTGCATTTTGATTTTTACATTTATTTTGGTCAATCAGAAACTTTACACCATTGGCCTGCAGGACTGTAGCTACATGCTACTTAATGCTATATGCATATCTCCCTGTCTGTGGGTACCTGTACAGCTTCTGTATGGCATGAGCAGCGGTTTTCCTGACATAAGGTGAAAGGTCAGCGGCAGCCTCTTTGATGGCCAACATCATAATAGGCACAATGATTGGTACACGAATACTGGAGAGAACCCGTAAAGCGCTGGCCCTGATCAGCTGGTTTGGATCCTTAAAACACACACAACCCACATATAGTTTCTTTAGGTAAACAAAATTGTAAATCCAACTAATTTACAAAACAAGCCAGCTTTGCTTAGCCTCAAAACATGCTGGGAATATGGGTGAAAAATGTCAGACACTTACCTTGAGAGCACGCTGAAAGGTACTGATTGACAAGAGGGCAAGATCCTGCTGTTCCTCTGCATACCGGACTAAGTACACATAAACCAGCTTCTTCAGCTGAAAGACACAGATTTGAGCAGTTTAGTGTTTGCCAATGAGCTTCTCACTATATTTATTCCAGTTTCTACTCCTGGAAAATGTTTATCCTCATCCACCTGAAACTCCAGAATAAGCCAGCAGCAATACAGCTTTAGTTCTCCCACCAGACGCATATTGTACAAAGTCATAGGTGCATGCGAATAAATGCTGTAGACCATGGGGGGAAAACCCTATAAGGCTAAATAAACTGTAATTAAAGAAACAAAAAGTCAGTATTTGGTGTGACAACACTTTAAGGACCTTTTACTCTCAGGTACAATTTGTGAAGTTTTATATGCAAAATTAGCTATCCTATGAGCATCCTTCAGAACCACCCACGGTTCTTTTGAGAACTTAGACTTTTGCACCTGCTTCTGATGCTGAAAAGCAGTCACTTATATAATGTGATGCTTTCTTTTCGGGCATACAAATATGGTTTCTTTAAGTTTTAATTTTGTGTTGAATACTGATGTTTGAAATCATTTTGTACTAATATTAATGTTAATTTAAAAAAAAAATTTATCATTCGGATGGTTTGAAGAGAGGGATTCATTTTTACTTTGCTCCAATGTTTAATATGGATGTGGCATATTAAATTTTTATGAATGTCAGCATGATCTTTGTAAAAGTCCTTGTTCACTTATTCTCACATGATGTTTACGACATTGCGTTTTTCTTCTATAGTTTTTTCTTACTTGGCCTTGGTTAATGTTTTGACATCTCAGTCTAAAATGGGTGTTGCAACTTGCGTTTGGATTACATTGCCCATACTGAATGATGCACACTAAACAAAATGAAATTCTCCTGCTGAACCCGGTCTCTGAGTCTCCTGATTCTTTTGTCATGTAATGCTCTGGCCTGATTCTTGCTGGCTCTTGAGCAGGGACCTTAACCGTCAACTACTTGGATGTATAACGAGATTAAAATAAAGTCGCTCTGGATAAGGGTGTCTGCCAAATGCCATAAATATAAATGTCAATCAGTGCAAAAACAAAGAGAGGGTGAAAACATGAGCATGTGTGAAGGTGTATGAGCAAAACGCGCCTACATGTAAACAGGTCAGGGAGAGAATCAGGACCCTTAATGCATGTGTCCATGTGCAACGAGTCTTGGGTCATTTCCTAATGTGCATGGATAAGTGCCTAATGTACGTATGCATTTCTAAGCACATATATGTGTACAGATGTTCGAACACAGCAGCTCCACTGACAGTAGAGCAGCGAAGAACAGAGTAGAGCTTGTTAAACAGCCAATCAAGAAAAGACAAGAATTAGAACGAGAATGTCAATCATTCTCCCAACACAGCCTTCAAATACAGTAACAAAACAACCTCCACAACCTTCTATACATCTTATTTTTTTCTTTCTGGGTTTTCTCTTTCCAATTATTAAATATATAACGATGAGTGAAGATTGACCAGTTAATGATATTTGGCATATTCACAAAACAAAGATACATGAAGATATATAGGTTTTAGTGCTCTTACCTCAAGATTCTTGCTTGCAACATTTTTCACTACAGCTGGGAAGAGTTCTGATGCATTTTTCCCTTTTGCTATCAGCTGAAAAACAAAATCCACCATCTTGAGACACAAGGACAGTATCAGATGTAATCTGCTTCAACTGATTGCAAATGTGTGGTAAATTAACCATTAACAGCTTGTTGCCACTGAAATAAACCACTTGGTCAGGCTACATACTGTCACTTACCACCATGCTTGATTATTTGTCACATTACATACAAAACACACTTACCCCCACCACCCTCTTCATGGCCTCCAGTTTGAGAGAATCCTTGCTGCTCTCTAGCATCTCCTTCAGGTCCTCATTCCTGCAACAGATTCAATAGTTTGTATTAAAATGCACAGAAACAAATGTGCACTCTCTCTCTCTCACACACACACACAGTTTAAATAAAAGAAAAAGATTAATTTCACACTAATTCACCCAACTCTGATTCATTAGGCACGGCTGATTTGATTCAGGCTCAAATTTAGTTGAGCAGACTGCATACTGCAGGACAGTAGACGGGCTAAACAGTCAAACACAAAATTCACAGTGCCATCCTTTTACCATGGCCCAAATGTACAATCCATTTAGCCAGAAAAAAATAAGACTGATATTAGATTAGATTCATTTAGCCCAAGTGCATACTCTCCCAGCCTTTTCTTTCACCCCTTTGTGTGTGTCTGATTGCTAAATGCAAGTTCAGAAATGCAGGCTACTTCCCAGAATACCCCGGTGCCATTAGACAGTTAACATGACATGCCGCAGCGGTAAGAGTCTTTGTGAGACAGCAAAAGAAGGCACTACACCATCAATAATATTCATGAGAGAAAAAAGAAAACTCACTCATCATTTATACTGCTTTATCCTGAATTTAGGGCTTCAGGGGCTTAGAGCACAATCATAATCAATGCAGGTGCGACTTTTTTTTTTTTTTTTTGGCCAGTGTAGATACATGCAGCTCACCTAATATTTGGTTGAATGTCCCTTAGCATTTTTCACCTTTGGCAGATGGGAGCAGCCAAAACATTCTTTTGGCAAAATTCTGGTTGGATATCTGACCACTCTACTTGGCAGAATTGTAAACATTCAAAAAGAGCAGTCCAAAAAGTAATGATAGGGTGGAAAGGTTAAGTATTAGCTGTCTTTATCCATTGCACATCCAGGACTGATGTGTGCTTGGGGACCATAGTCATATTGGAACACTTGATTTTGTTAATCTTGTTGACAATTTGCGATTATGGTGATGAATTCTGAGCTCCTTTATCATTAGTCCAACTACTTTTTCTGTCAGTCGACCTAGTGCATTGAGTAAAGTGCCCCAAAGTTTATTACTTCTACCACCATGCTTAGCAGAAAAAGAAAAGTTTGAACAAATAATTTAAAGTCCAATACTGACATGAAATTTTTGTTCATGAGGAACGTATATACATTTCTGACTGCAATTATATTTATAAAAAATAAATAATTTAAAAATTAATTATGGCAGACAATATACAAGTCTTGCTTTTGTTAACATAATCTCGGTTGCATAGTTTTAGGACGCTTTTCCCACAGGTTAGTTCCTCAACTCCAGTGACATTTTAACTATGACTGAATGCAAGCGATAATCAAAAGTCAAGTGAGCATCATAACCACCATAAAGACTAAAACTTCACTTATCACTAGACAGTGTAGCTTTCTTTTGTGCAAATGGAAGTGCGGTTACCAAAGGAAGAAAAAAATGCATTGTTCTGCCTATTCTCATGTTTTATTATAAGATGTAATAAACTATTTTATAATAAAAAAAAGATTCTAAAAGTATAAAAGATTTTTTTCCCCACAAAATCCTAAAGAAAGCTTAAGCAACCAGATCAAATAACAGTACTAAAATCAGTTATATTCTAATATGTAAATACCCTTGAAAGCATTAGAAATAAACCATGACAAAGCAGTCTAAGAATGCATAAATGCATTGAGAGATTTAATACCCTGTATTGTTTCCCAACATGCAGCCGTTGTGATGACCGTGGAGAGCATATTCCTCAAGAGTGAAGTCCGATCTCACTGTGAGCTGCAAATTCTCTGCAGAAAACATCACCTTACGCACGACACACTGTGCTTCAGAGTAGAGTCCTGACAAGCCACTGTTCATCTTGTTCATAACTCTATAGATACCATGCAGAGATAATGTCCAGTTTTAAAGCCTAATGCTTTAATCCATTTAAGACTTCACAAACATTTTGCTTTCCACTTCAGTCAGAGATATTGACAAGACAAAACAGTAAAAATGCACTGATCCACTGCTGAGTTCACTTGAGATGAAAGCTTTTAAGGTAAGGTGGAGACAAAAAAAAAAAAAAAAAAAAAAAAAAAAAAACTTTAATTCCCTTGTAACAAATAAATTAAACGTTTATTTTTTAAAATCCCAACCAAGCTATTCTTTAAATCAATCATCGAAATCACGAACATTCTCTACTGAAAGTGTGCATGTATGGACAGGACTTCTCTCAATGCCACGCAGTATCTGCTGCACTGAAACAAGAAACAGAACAGTATAAATAGGCACTCCACTTATTGAGTCTCAATTGCTCAGATTCCTATAATGCCGTGAACACCTCAACATTTAGGCATTCAGGTCGAATTACTTAACAAACAGTACTTCTTTTAGGGCCTGCAGTCCAGGTTCAAATAGAATTTTAAAAAATAAAATTTCACTAACTATGTGCAGACAACGAACAGATTTAAACACTTAACAGACCTTCACGTCAGCCAGTTTCCGGTTACCCATCAACTCTCTTCTATTTAACACAACCTACCATTCTGGAGTTAGCATCCAACTAAAGAACTAAAAGTAATAAAATACAGAAGAAAAACAAACCAAATGTTACAGCTATGTGCTGCTAAAAAACCTGGATTTTTTTTTAATCCAACAGTTGCTGCTCTGTTAGACTGGTCACTTTCTCCTCCCCTTAACAGGAAGCCTGGGTCTCTTATCAAGACTGGAAAAACACCAAGAGCTGGCACGACACCTTCCTCTCCAACACAATGGTCAATGTACTGACCAAATCTGGCATGAGATTACCAACCACCATATACAGTCCATATACAGTAATGAAAGCTTCGCTCTGAAGTCAACTGATGGAAAGTTGGTTATTAGTGTATACACAAGGTCCAATCCAAAAACATTGAAACACGATTATTATTATTATTCATTTATTTATTTTTAGCTCAAAGACATTTTATAAATGTCATATAAAAAAAAATATGAAAGGATCCATCAAAATTTGTTTTTCACACAACTTAGAACATCATTATTTTGTTGGTAGGCTACATAACTTTAAGGTAAGCTAAAAGTATAGGAAGACATAATCCTAGAAGAAAATTAAAGATAAACAAGCTAACAAAGCTCCCCCCAGACTGTGTCTGATTCACCTGAAATACCCCTCAGATGACAGCATCTAAGTAAAGGTGCTATTGCCACGCACAGAACAGAAGAGAACAGCAACAAGCCAGGGGATGGTATTTCTTTATATCAGATCACAGGGAAATATTTTATTGTGCTGTTTAAACCCTAGCCAATAAAAAAAAAAAAATTCACTGTTTTTGATTGTATACAATAATAATGGAGACTCTTCTGAATGTCTAAAACAAAATGACTAAATTGGATTATACATCATAAATTCCCATAAATGTAAATAAGACTGAGTAAATCGGTTGCATATCCTTGCCTTGCAATAGCTGCATTATCTGAGTGACCCATTGCCATCACCTGACTCCTGCATTGCTCTTTTGTGATGCCCTTTATAAACTTGTACAACAGCTTCTTTCAGTTGTCCTTGTTTTGGCTGGTTTCTTCCTTCAGTCTTCCCTTCTGTAGGTGAAATGCTGAAGTGGGTTAAGGTCTGGTGATATTCTTCGCCAGTCTAAAACCTTCACTTCCCAGATGAAGTCCTTCAATGTATTTTGGGTTGTTTTGTTGCTGCATGATGAAGCTCCTGATTAGTTTGGACGCATTTTTCTGTAAACTGCCAGACAGAATGTTTATGTAGACTTCTGAATTCATTCTTCTGCCACCATCATGAGTTATATCCTCAGAAAGAATTAGTGAGATTGTTTGAGAAACACAAATCCCAAGCCATGACACTAGCTTTAAAGTTCTTGTTCGATGTCTGTTCTTTTTTCCACCAGGGCACTGTTGTATTGTCTATGCCCAGCACTGGTCAAATAGAGCTGCCCTAGATTAAGAATGGCTTCCTTTTCTGCCAGCATTTCCCTGATAACAGGAATGGCTGGCTGTCATGCCAACAAGACACCCAACCATGTCTACAAGACAGGGCATCATTTAGAAAACAATGTGATGTCACTCAATGTGATGTCACATAATACAATGTCACAGAAAGTTACTAACCACTTTTCGTTGACACGGCTGACCCTTTTGAGACATCAAAAATGCAATTTCGCATCATTAATGTATTGAGATCACATTGGCTCGGTTTGATGGCGATCGTATAAATCCCCTAGGAGGATGCTGAAAATACAATTACTGAATAAAGGGCGTGGCCTCCCCACCACAGCACTACTCTGTAGTACACTAATTACTAATAACCTAAATTTTAGGTTATTACATTTTTAAGCGTGTGCAAAAGCGGTCATCCTCTTGCCACTGTGCCTGATAAACTCTATTATCTTCATGTTAATTTACAATTCTTAATATATGAAGTCCTTACATTTTAGCTGCAGTAACTGCCTGGCACTGCTTATAGAGGGAAGTAGGGACTTTACACGCATCTTTACAACATGGATATTGAAGAGACTTTAAACTGCCAGCTAAGGTAAGGATCTTTATAGGGATGTTTTACACCTGCATCATCAAGAATGCCCCTATGAAACGCATCACAACCTGGTTTTGGAGCACCAACAAGCAGGATAGACAGGCTCTCCAGAGAGTGCACTGAGCTCTGTCCATCTATAGCAAGTGATTTTGGACAAAAGCCTGGAAAATGGTGGACCTCAATTATCTGAAAATTACCTGAAGAACAAAGAGAGAATATGTATTTACGTCATTTAACAAAGAGGCTCTGATCATTGGTCTAGGGACCAATTTTTGGAAGTAAGCCATGCTGTGTCATGCTTTTGTTTGTGTTTAATGAGGATTGTGGATTTGTGGAAGTTTGTAGATGCACTGCCTTTGATTCTGTGTTTTCCGCATACTCTGCGTATACACCATTACGTTGATTGGTTCTGCTGAGTGACACATATAGCAACGCCCACCTTGAGGAAAAAGCAATGAATTTATTGGCTCTGTTGAGTGCCGTGTAAAGCCACGCCAACCTCGAGGGAAAACTGAGATGGACAGATTTATGGACAGACAGATATGTGAACATTCATTTCCAGTATAGCTATACATTCGCTGCCATCTTATTGTACATTTTATGTCCCCCTTTAACCTCTATGATAAATTCTGGTTTATGCATTATAGGAATTTAGGAATATGCATGTCACTGCCCATCGTACTATGTATGGTTTTGTGTGCGCGCGGGAGAGAATTAAAATTAGAAAAGAAACCCACCATCTGGTGATGTAACAATATTGTTGCCTTAAATAAGTAAGTTAGACACCTACACAATAATTGTAAAACCAGTGCAATTCTTACACCCAATTTGGAAGTAAATACAATTAATGCCATTTATATTAAGAATCATGCATTTTACAGGAAGTACGTAACTAACATGCTTCAATTAAATCCTTTTAACAATTAATTTCAACAATTAATCATAGATGTACTAAAAATGATCACCTTTTCTACTCTTAATAATTGTTACCATTATTAATTCTACTCTTTTTTTTATTATTCAATATTTGACAAATTACTCTACAGAAGGTGGTGATAATGCGCACAAACTGCAAGGAAGACCATTTAACTTTATGATGGAAAGCAACCAGCAAGAGGTCCGATCTAAGCAACAAAAGTCCAATATATAAGCAAAGAAAATTGTACTTGTACTTGTTTTATAAATTGTTGAATGTTAAGATCTTCGCTGAAGAGACAGCAGTGGCAGTTTAGATGTGATGGGATTTAAAATTGTGAATTTTACATTAACAGTGCAATGTCTCAACCAAAGTGTTAGCATGTGCTGTTATGTTTAGCTCTGCTTATTTCTGCACAAAATAATAGGAGGGCTCTAAATGCTTTTTTGAGACAAAGATTTCCTTGGGTTTATTGTTTTCTAGGTGCAAACAGTTAAGACTGGGTAAACGTAGCACAGCATCAGAAAATCTGAGCCCTGATATAAGGCAATGAGTGACATTAACTATACTTATCTCTTACTGCTCCCTACTGGCCTTTCAACCTTAAAAGCAAAAGCAGAATAGAACTGCACAAAATTTTTGTATCGTAATTCACTGCAATCTCATTACTGTTGAATTAATTCAGGAATTATTTAATCAACTCTAATGCTTAAATGTGTCACATTAAATTACAACCTCCTGATTCATGTGATTTATCCTTCTGGTTTCATATGGCCGTGACATTTATTTATTAACTAACCCCAGTTTATTGAGGCAAGATATTACTACAGAAAACATTAACATAAATAAATAAATAAAATATAAAAGTAACGGCCGGCACGGTGGCGTAGTGGTTAGTACTGTTGCCTTGCACCTCGAGGGTCCGGGTTTGATTCCCGGTGTGCATGGATTTTGCATGTTCTTCCTGTGCTTGGTGGGTTTCCTCCTGGTACTCCAGTTTCCTCCCATAGTGCAAAGACCTGCAAATTAGGCTAACTGGCATTCCCAAATTGCCCAGTGTGCGTGTATGTGTGTGTTTGCCTTTGAATGGACTGGCACCCTGTTTACATGGCCTTCCTCTGAGTTTTCCAGGTTTCCTCCCACTGTCCAAAACTATGCAGGTTGGCACCAACTAATGAATGAACATATTTATAAATATGCGTGTTCTAGATTTTATCAATTAGACAATTTAATCGATTATGCAATTTATGAATTTTTTTCTTTTGGTCATTTCAATTACCTGAATCTTTAGGTCAGTTTAGTCACTTTTTTCATCAATTAGGTAAACTTGCAAAAGTTAAATGATCCAAGCTGGATGAATTCCATAAAAAAAAGATAAATAAATAGAAAATAGCACAGCTTTTTTCTTTTAATCCAAACTGCTTGCATCATCTCAATAGTCATCAAGTTTTTTGAGCAGCTGGTTTTTACTGCCACCTATTGGACCGAAATGTGGAGCAGAAGATTGGTAGGAAATAAACATCCCTTAGTGAGAGACATTCATACAAAATCAACACAATGTATTAGATACATTTAGTAGTTCATAATACTTTATAATATTTCTGCAAGAAATATAGCTACTTAGAATAAATTAACCAGTACATTTAAGTGCAGTTGAATTCAATCAAAAATCACAGTGGCAAAAATAATAATAATAATAATCTTAAGGAATATAGAATTATTATTAAGTGGTTAATGACGATGAATGAAAAGATTTATAGGGTTTAGTGTCACCTACTTTGTGACAACAATGAAGAAAAAAAATGCCATTATAAGAAGCCAATATAAATATTGTTAAACTATTTAATTATTAATATAATTAATTATAATAAATATATTATATAAAAGGAATATAATGCAAACTTTTATAATGCAAATAAAAGTTTTTGTTTAAACTTTTTTATTGGTTGTTTATATATAACTCTGCAGCACTTTTTAAAACTTCCAAAAGAATAATGACATGTCCTTACAAAATTTCCAGATGCATTACCAAAATCAATAAACATCACCTAAAGCCTGACTGACATGGATATCATAGGATTTCAGCGTCCTGCAGTTACACATAACCACATAGTGTTTCCATACACTAATCAGCCTTAACATTATGACCACTTACAGATGAAGTAAAGAACACTGAATACCTCTTTAACAATGGCATCCATCATTGGCACAAGATATACATTGTCCTCAAAGTTGATGTGTTAAAAGGAAAAGGAAAAAAAAGAAACAAGCATAAGGATGCGAGCACCTTTGACAAGGGTAAACTATGATGGCTAGATGACTGGGTCAATTCAACTATAAAACAGCATCTTTTTTGACATGTTCCCAGTCTTCTGCAATCAAGACCTGCCAAAATTGGTCCAAGAAAAGCACTAGGATGTGAAAAAAAACAAGCTGACAAAGGCAGTGTGATGCTTTGGGCAATGTTCTGCTGGGAAGCCACTAGTCCTGTCATTCACATGGATGTTAGTTTGACATGTACGATTTACATAAACACTAATTGTTGACCCCCTCTTCATGAAAATAGGGTTCCCTGATGGCATTGGCCTCTTTGAGCATAATAATGCGCCCAGCCACGCTGCAAAAATGCTCACAAATGGTTTGAGGAACAACAATGAGTTTGAGGTGTTGACTTGGCCTCAAATTATCCAGATCTCAACCCGCTCAAGCATCTGTGGGACGTGCAGGTAAAACAAGTCTAGACGAAGGAGGAATCATTTCACAACTTACAGGACGTAAAAGATCTCCTGCTGACAGCTTGGTGCCAAATACCACAGTATCCTTCAGAGGTCTAATGGAATGCATGACCCGACTGGGACAACAACGTTATGGCTGATTGGTGTATATACTTCCCAGTTTATGCTTTAAAAATATAATTTTTCCTGCCATAATGCACCTGGTTATAAATAACTACCAGTACCTATTTACCAGATACATCACTCTGGACAAAGTGATTCTTCTTGTCTCCACTGCAATTACTGTGGTTATAAGACATTTTTTTTGTTTGATTCGCCTCAAGGCTTTCATTTTTCTCCCCTTTGCAATTGGAACAATGAACACCACAATCCTTTCTCTACCATAGCCTAAGAAATGTCCTCATAGATACCCTGTAGCTACACTGCAGAGAGTTATTTAAGATTATACACACAGACTCCCCTGACTACCATCCACATTTTATAAGAGCCAAATTATGAATTTTGGCCTAGGACAGTACCGCATAACAATGAAAATATCACCATAATTAAAATTGCAAATAAACTCATGGAAGCATTTAGATGCAATTTAAATGACCAGATACAGTATACCCATGTTCAGATTTATAAACACAATAGCATGTGGTCTACATTAGATGTGGGGGTATGCTGATCTCAGCTGTTAACATGTATAAACAAATATCTGATATGCTCCCAAAGAAACCAGTGTTTAAAAAAAAAATCTTATTTGGCTGGCAATGGAAAAGTGGCCTAGTTGGCTTAGCTGTGTTTTTCATGCTGACTAATTAAAAATAGATGTGTAGCAGTGATGATTATTGGTAACGACATCCAAATTACTTTTGATATTTCTGAATAGAAGGGAATTCAAATAAAAATCTTATTCAAAAAATGTCAGAAAATGTCATCTTTTCAGCTGATTGGTTCATAACCTTTGGACATAAAAACATCACATCTTTCCAAAACAATGCGATTTACTCGCAGAGATTTTCACATCATATTTGTCTGGTTCATACCGAAAGCCTAAGTACTCTGTGACGTAAATACATTTATTAAATAAGGTGCTAATTAATAGTTTTCAACCAACTAAACCGCTAATAGACGTGAAAGAACATAACAGTTCTCTGTCTCTCTCTCTAACACAGAGACAGTAAGCCGCCATCCCTTCCGCGCATGCGCATCAGTAGCGTCTACGCGGCACGAACTGGCAACTAACGCCTGCGCGCGCACACACATGTTAAAATAAAATAAAGTTTGTTTGTTTGCTTACTTTTTGAAGTCGCTTGTGAAGAGTCCAAAACTAGTGGTCGGTGTGGTCTCCTGACCAACTTCCACGCCTGTCTCCGCTCCTCCTTGGTCATTGTACGACAAACTGTTCGCCGACATTCCTAACACTTAACTTTATAGCTATAATCAGTTTGGAAGCGTGAGGGAACAATACGAGCAAACTTGGTTTTAGTTCTACTTATTTTGTAAAGTCGGTTTAAAAGATTGAAATGAAAATCCTGTTCTCGGTGTTTAAAGTGTTGACTGTGTCTACTTCCACGCACAACCGGATGTGTGAATTGCAGAAGTTTAAGTCACGTGACAGGCGCGTGACGCCTCTAATGGTGGCACCTGACCGGCCGTTTCCATAGCTAGCCGACATTTCAAAAATCTCTTTAGATCAATTAATAGACCACAAAATGTGCGTGACTTTATATATATACAGACATGGCGGTTTTCCCCCCCAGCTTTTTATTGTCCTTTAGTGTGGTATAGCCCCAGCGGTTCTAAGCCCACTGGCCTGCACAGCCACCTACATCCACTAATATTGTTTGAACAGAGCATTACATTATCTGAAATATGTGAAATGATTAAGGGACTGAATATTTTACAAACCTCTAACCCACTGAAATGCATGAGACCAGAATGCAGACATCCCACTACTCCCCAAGGATCCTGAGGTCTCCTGTGTATTCATAGCAGCTCCTTGATGCCTGCGAATCATGTACAATATCAGAGAAATCGACCATGCCCAATATGAAGAAGTTATAGTTTCACTTTGCACAAGATAAATTGGTACATTTAGTCTTTAAATGTATAAGAAACAGACAGCTTTTTTTGTTGTTAATACTAAGAAGATGGGAATTATGTTTAAGTAAAATTTTGTCTTTATATTATGTTATGATGTGCACTTTTCATACAACATGATGATTGATATTTAATATATTTAAACAGAAATTCTGTTTGGCCGCTGTAGCCAGTATCCCTCAACATGTAACAGTAGGCAGCGCCATTATCAGCTTTTATGTCATACTGTGAGGCAATAACATGTCTGCCGAAACACAGGAGCGGCAGCGAGTTGACCATATACTCCATACTCCATTCGGAGGTAATGGTAGCACACATCCGGAGCCAACACGCTGCCGATCCTCATGCCACTCCAGTATTTCGTCAGATGTTATTGCCTTACAGTATGCAATAAAAGGTGAGAAGGGAGTCATAGGAACCCTCTAATGTAAATTATATAGATTTGATTTTTAGAACTAAAATTTTTTAATTAGGAAAAATAGTCTGACCATAGTAGGCACAAATACAGCCTCAAACAAACAACAGCATATAAATGTTAAAAAAAATATATTAAAAAAAAACGTGGGAACTAATAATGACACCCTGACTGCTTCCACAGGATTTAAGTGGAAAGTTGCAGCCCTTGATCAGCAAGTCTGCAGACCTCAATAAAAGCTGACGTTTTGTAGTTTGCTGGTGTGGAGCATGCAGGTGTGTTTTAATACAATGCCATGAGGGAAAGACATAAACAATGGTCATAGAGAAGCAATTGTTGCTGTACATCAAAAGTTTTACAGTGAGAAAAATTATTCACAAGTGAAAAAGATTTGAAGACAGTTGTTTTCCAACAGTGGACGTCTTAGCACATTCACCCCAAGGTCAGACGGTGCAATGCTCAAAGAAATACAAAAAAAAAAAAACCCAAGAGCTGTTAAAGTCACATGACAGTCGAATTAGAAGAAGACTAAACAAGTTTAAGCTTGTTTGAAAGATTGCCAATAGAAAGGCTCTTCTGTTAAAAAAAAAAGTACAGAAGCATGACTGAGGCTGCATCTGAACAAACCACAAGGCTTCTGAAACAATACCCTATGGACAAATGAGACCAAAGTGGAGATATTTGGCCTTAATGGCCAGCACCATTTTAGGCAAAAACCAAACAACATTTCAGTAGAAACACCTCGTACCCGCTGTCAAGCATGAAAGTGCTACTAAAGGTGGATCTACAAGCTACTGAATTATGGGGGAACTTAGAATCACCCACATTTTTGATTATTATTTTTTTCTTCATTCTTGGTAAATAAATAATAGCAAGGGGGGGAAACCTATATACTGTTGTTCATCTGAGGTCGCATTTGCCTAATTTTGAGACCAGCTACAATCAGATGATTTTTATTATGTTTTTATACAAAAATATCTTCCTGTTTGCCATGTGCTAAAAATTGTCTTACATCATGTAGTTAATCAAAACACTTTTCTCTCTCCTCTTTTTGAGAAAGATGCCAATTCTTAGACAGACCTTTCCACCATTGCTATAAACACTAAACATATACTTTAAGAAGCTCATGCATGTTTGGCAAAATGAAACATTCATTTGACTACTGAAACACAGATGTCTACATGACTAGTGGAGGGTGTGAGTATAAGGTTTGAAAGGCCTGTCTGCTAATGTCCCTCATTATTGACTTTCTAGAACATGAAGTGCCTATCTTGAATTTTTTTTTGTTGACTTTTAATGGTTAGACCATAAAAAACTATCTTAAAGTGTCTGACGCCCTTGTGTCATTGTTTCCAAAAAAAGCAAATTGGGGATAGCATGGTCTGCAGTATATAAAGTCACGAGGAACTTCAACTGTGCTAGCACTTTTTCCATCCTAGTGTGGTCCAGTGACTTCAGGTTGGTGCTCCAGACCCACTGATGCTGTCTTTTCTGTCACCTTATTGATAATTTCTTCAAACATTTATGCTGTGTGCCATCCTGTGCATAACTCTATAACTGCATAACTATGATGTGGAAGGCTACAGCCAGGTGCATGATGTTCAGCTTCAATGCAACAGAAGCAAAGAGGTGATCAAAAGACACAAGAGAAACTTTAAAATGAATGCTCTTGAGAGGAATCATTGCATCACCAGGTGAGAAGTTTGTGTGATCTTTTTTTAGGCAAGAAACCGCATGACTGCAGGAGGGCCCTTCCTTAGTATCTTGAGGGCAGTTTCTCTGCAGGCTCACAGCTTCTCCAGCTCCAGTGCACTAGAGCTGGTATTATTCTCATCTTTATTTAAATGATGGCTGAGTATAATACTGCACTTGCACTTGTACTGCATTTCGTTGCCTTGTAACTATGTGCAATGACAATAAAATTTAATTTAATACCATATTAAAGCAATGTTTCTGAAAATGCATAACATGGCCCTTTATTTATTTATTTGTTTATTTATTAAATTCTTGACTGAATTTAAATTATTGTGCCAATTCTTGTCCCTCAATCATATGCGTAGCCCCTTTATAACCTGGATTTTATCTACATTTCTCCATTATTTCCTTTCAGTAGGGTCATTATGGCATTTTCACATGAATATCATGTTGCACATTGCTTAGAGAATTAGGTGCTACTTGATTTTTATACTGTGTACATATCAGACAAGAAAGTAATGTATTTTCTAATGATTTTTTACCATTTTTAGAAAAGGAAGCCAACTCGGTTTTACTTCCCTTCGGACATGACAGTAAAGGTAAAAGTGCAACACTGTTTCACCACACATCCACCACATTACTTTTTTTTTTGCACTTTGTTTAAAGGTGTTAAAGCTTCCTTCCTGATCTTGCTGCATCGGAACTACATGTTTGGTCCCCTGAAAACATCCCTATGAGGATATAGGTTCACTTCTGTTAAAGAATTGAATACAGCAGTGTATTTGTGGCTCACAGCTTAGCCTGACACATTTTTAATGAGAGATTATGAAAGCTTGTTGACAGAAGGACATAGTGTATTAAAAAGCAATTTGTAATACATACAAAAAGATTATGTTGAAAAATTATATACTTATATGTTTACTATAAGGCTTGTAGTGATGAATCCATGCCACCAGTAATGATTCTCTTTAAGAAACTTAAATTTTCCTTAGAGTATCGGTCCAAATTTTCTTTGCGGATATCCAAACGCTTCTGTTTATTCTCGTCTGTGACTTGTTTCGGCATCAAGTAAACCCTCAGCATTTAAAAGCTGAATTACTGAGTGCTGCATTTTGTGTACAAATCAAAAGTAGGGCTTCATGCCGCAGTTAAAAATGGACTAAATACAGTGCATACGGTACATGTATACATCAGTATACCAATGTTCATATACGTATATAACCATAACAATTAGAAATGGTAGGCCAATATTATTGGACATTTGGAATGAACATGGTCAGCTGGGAGAATGGCATTTCTTTGTCTTTACTCTTCAACTGCTAAACTTTTGAATCAATAATTTAACAGAACATTGTGAAATAAATTATGAAAAATGAGACAATCTAGCTTTGAATGAACTAAACTGATTTGGATACTAACTTTTACAAACAAGAAATATTCTATATAATACCATATTCTGTAATTTGGTAAAGAATAAAGAATATGAAATAAGAATATAATAATAAAAATTATACAAATGATATATGATTGGTTCCATGAAATCTTTATTTCAGGACGGATGGCCTGACCTGTATTGCACTAATAACATTATGTAATGTATTTTATCATTAACATATGCTGTCCAAATTAGTTTTAAAAAATTACTAGATATCCTGATTAAAATGTGACCTTCACAGCTAGGCCCACTTGCTGGCTACAATGCAGTAATTTCTGAAGAATTATAAAATGGAAATCGATCTTTTTATGTGCGGAAACTTTCAAATATTTGTTCTTTCTGGTATTTTCTTGTATCTTTTTTTTTTCTTTTTTAAAGTACAGCTAAAATTATACAGATGTTCTGCAATGGAAGCTGTTTTGTTGTTGTTGTTGTTGTTGTTGTAGTTTGTAGGAATTGCGCACGGTGCCAGCAGAGGTCGCTAGCGTTTCACAATTATAACTCGTGTGTAGGTGAGAATGGTGTAGAATAACAACATTTTCCTGCTATTTCAATAATAGTGATTATATTAAATATTTTAATAAAACTCTGAAGTGTATTTTAGAAAATGGTGAAAGAGAACAAGGAAGAAAGTGTCCGATTGGTTTCTTAAAGGGAACGGTACTAGAAAAGAGGATTTAAACTGAAAGGAGGGTGAGGAAGACCAGTAGGTGGCGGTAATGCGACATAGTGGATGTCAACCGCCGATAAACACCAAGAAGACAAGAAACAGTGACAACTTAAAGTATTTTTGCAGTTGCCTTTGTGCTGTGTGTAGTTATAGTTGTTGCACCTAAAATGCTAATACTACTGAACAACATATATTTAACCTACTCACTCAAATTAATTTCTGTCTGGTAATAACCCAGCAGGCGGCACAGTGGTGTAATGGTTAGTACTTGTCGCCCTGCACCTCCAGGGTCTGGGTTCGATTCCCGTCTCTGTGTGGATGGAGTTTGCATGTTCTCCCTGTGCTTGGTGGGTTTCCTCCGGGTACTCTGGGTTTCATCCCACAGTCCAAAGACATGTAGGTGAGGTTAATTGGCATTTCCAAATTGGCTGTAGTGTGTGTCAAAAGTCAAAGTAACAGCTATACATGAAACCCCAGACATGCACACATGTATCACAATGCATTATTTTTTTTTTTTTAAGGAAATGTTCTGTCAGATTATTACAAATGTGTGCCATCCTGCTCTCGGATCAGTGTTTGCTGTTAAATTATGGGACAGGGGTAGCTCGGTGGTTAAGGTGTTGTGCTGATCAGGAGGTCCCTGGTTCGAGCTCTGACAATACCGAGCACTTTCCTTCACCTCCAATCAGGCATCAAGCTGTCATCCAGACCCTGTAAATAACTGCTGGGTGGCACATGGTTTTACAAGGCTTTCCAAACTGGCTTTCCAAACAAGACTCAATTATGTTATTGTACCTCTGTACTAAGCTTAATTTACATGTTTTTTAAATATTTTTTCTGAGTGGCCTGCATGTATCCCAATTGGAATGTATAACCGTCCCACATATAATATACTGTACTTGGGTATCACATGGGGTGACTTTTAAAACTGAATGATTTTATAGGATGAACAACATCAATAACAACTAGTAGGTTCTAAGGTGCTATTATCCAGCAATACAGGAAACATTATTTCAAGAAAAAAAATTATAGAATCATAATGTACACACACAACTCCATTTAAATTGGATGCCTGACTTACAGGCCCATATACTGAATTACTGAATTGCAGAATTCATCTCAAATCTGCTCATTTCTTTTGACAATGCAATAATTGTCTGAGACTTTAGTGTTCATTTTGAAAATCCTGAAGACCTTTTGAGAACAACGTTTATATCAATTTTAGAGTCAATAGGGATTAATCAGTATGTAATCAGACCCACTTCTACATCAGAAAATAATGGTCATAAAACAGACCACTCGAAAACTAGAACCTGCATAGTGTCATACTAAATTGGTAATATTTCAAACAGCATGAGAAGAGATCGTCCTAAGCTCTAGTAAAGCTCTTAGTGCTGTCATATTAACATATATCTCCACTCTTATAGGAGATAATAAAAGTAATTCTACATTATTATTTAATACTGTAGCAAACTTTAATAAGTTGGCCACAGACCAATCCATGCCAATAAAAAAAATAATTTCCTTTAGGATCAATAAAGTATCTATCTATCTTTCCATTGGAAATTATTTAATTCTTTAAAAACAAAAATATCAACCAAATAATTTTAGATCATGTAGATCAATCAAACTATATCAGATTAGTTATTAGAAAGTTTCACTCCCTTTCAAGAAACTGAAATAACCACTAATTGTCATCAAAATCATCATCATCTTGTGTTCTAGATCCTGGACATACATTTGTATTAAAAGATAGATATTATTAAAAAACAATTGAACCTCTTCTAAAATTCTCACTGCTGCTGTGTAGTACTGGCAATGGATCTAATTGTTTTAAACTAGCAGTTATCTAACCATTCATTATGAACCGTGACCTCGACCCCTGCCAGCTGTCCAACTATAGGCTAATATCAAACCTCAACCTTTATCTCCAAGATCCTAAAAAGGGTTGTAGCACCACAGTTATGCTCATACCTACATAGGACTCATCATAGCACAGATTTTATATATATATATATATATATATATATAATACTGGTCATACTAATCAATGTTTAAAGAAGGCAATCAACAACATTAGGGTTATCACTGATATTAGCCATTAACATTGGCTGTTTTAATAAACAACTACAAACCCGATTCCAAAAAAGTTGGAAAACTGTACAAATTGTGAATAAAAACAGAATGCAATGAATTGAAAGTTTCAAATTTCAATATTTTATTCAGAATAGAATATAGAAAACATATCAAATGTTAAAAGTGAGACATTTTGGCATGAGAGCTACACATTGCAAAACAATTTGAAGTTCTTTTTGGGAAACTGAGACACCATGTCATCCAGACTAAAGAGGACAAGGACAACCCAAGTTGTCAGAAGCCTGCATCTCTGATGGTATGGGGTTGCATGAGTGCATGTGGCATGGGCAGCTTACACATCTGGAAAGGCACCATCAATACTGAAAGGTATGTCCAAGTTCTAGAACAACATGTGCTCCCATCCAGACGTTATATCTTTCATGGAAGACCTTGCATTTTCCAACATGACAATGCCAAACCACATACTGCATCAATTACAACATTATGGCTGCGTAGGAGAGGGATCCGGGTACTGAAATGGCCAGTCTGCAGTCCAGATCTTTTAACCCATAGAAAACTTTGGCGCATCATAAAGAGGAAGATGCGACAAAGAAGACCTAAGACAGATGAACAACTAGAAGCCTGTATTAGCCAAGAATGGGACAACATTCCTATTCCTAAACTTGAGCAACTTGTCTCCTCTGTCCCCAGACGTTTGCAGACTGTTATAAAAAGAAGAGGGGATTCCACACATTGGTAAACATGGCCTTGTCCCAACTTTTATGAGATGTGTTGATGCCATGAAATTTAAAATCAACTTATTTTTCCCTTAATGATACATTTTCTCAGTTTAAACATTTGATATGTCATCTATGTTGTATTCTGAATAAACTATTGAAATTTGAAACTTTCACATCATTGCATTCTGCTTTTATTCACAATTTGTACAGTGTCACAACTTTGTTGGAATCGGGTTTGCAATAATAGAAGTTCACTATAGCAGAACAGTACTAATAGCCACTCAAGCCTGTAGCTGTAAAACATCAGTTAAAATAGCTTTTTATGTCATTTAATTGTGTATTTTTTTCTCTGCAAACTACTGCAAAATTACCACTTACATTGCATTTGATTCTGTATACCTCTCTATATACTTTATGTATTTCATCCTCTCACTCTCTCGCACCCCTATGCATTCTCCTCCTATGACATCACTTTCCTTTTTTGCCTTTCTCATGTTATTCAAGAATTTTCTGCTCTCATGGCAATTTTACCATATCTGCTCTTATAAACACAGACACATACTTACTGATAAGTAGATAGAAGTTGAATCCATTTGTAAACAATGTCAAAATGTATTTGACATCCATTTGTGTCAAAAATGTTGTAAAAAGAAAAATACATTGCAAGAAAAAACCATAACCTGAAATGCAAAAAATATATACAATACATTGTAATATTCTCTACCTTTCTTTCACTGATTAATGAACCGCAGGTGTTGGGATTTTCTAGATCTAGCACATGCTTTCATTCAGGCACCATGATGCATTTATTGTAATATTTCTAAAAGAAAATTAAGCAGATATACCACTATCACTATAACCATAATAGTATAAAGTGGTTATACTACTTCAGCAAACTTTGTGTGAAAGAGTCATGAAATACACACACTACACAAAGCTGGTGGAATTGCTGTGTCTGCCATGCATGCTTTGTATTGTTATTTTATTTTATCTATGTTATGACATTAAGGGGCCATCGGCGTATGTGCAGTCTGACGATGCCCAAGCAGATGTTGAACGGTGCTTGTCTGTATTATGATAAGATGCTGTGCTCAGCTCCTCTGTTAGAGGAGGAGGATGACAATGCTGTAACCTTTTTGTATTGTTTGTTTTTGTATTACTTATAATGTCTTTTTTTAATATACAATCTTTGTCATTTAAAAAGGTTTTGTGTACATGCTTTATATTTTTATATAAATTCCTCCAACATATTATTGACATGAAACTGTCCACATTGATTTGTCCATTGTGCCAAAATTGTGGGAGAATTATGAAAATCACAGAAAAATAATTCACACTTACATGGAAAAAACAATTTTGCCATTTGTGTTTTCAACACCCTTGTGCCTATGCACGAAATATTCTCTATTAGTTTGCAGTATTTCTTACTTTATTTTGGAACAACTTGTTCTTTCCAAAACTGCAAAAACGTCAAAAAAAACAAACAAAAAAATTTTTTTTCATTATGCAAAACGTTCATTTTCTGCGACATAAAAAAAAAAAAAAAAGTAGTCTCAGGTACACTTTGGGTAGTTTTGTAAGAAGATCTGCCATGCTCTCCTAGAAACATTGTCACATATACAGTGCAGTGTAAAAATCGTGAGACATGTCTTATTTCTTCATATTTTTACTTCTGAAGAGGCAGACTTTTGTGTATTTTTTTTTGTCGTCTGGATACATAGTTCTCCAGCCTATCTGAAGGACGTCTTTTTTTTTTTTTTTTTTGGCTTTCGTTTTTGGCAAGAGTTTGCCTCTTTTTCAGTCCCTGCACCTTTCAAAAGAATGTTTTCTTTGTTTGTTAAGCCACACAGTAACCTATGAATCATTCAAGAATAAAAGAAATCCTTCTAAATAAAGACATGAACAGTGAGAAACAAGTGAGAAACAACTGGAGATGATGACAAATGATCAGGCTGGTCATGCTGGTGATGATGTGGTTGGAACTGATGAGAGAGGAAATGAGGTTGCTGCTGAGATTAAAATTTTATCTTTAGGCACTTTGCAGCCTGTCGCAGTAATTTAATTTAAACGTTAGAAATATGTGGTGGCTCAAGACTTTAGACAGTACTGTGTATTTTTGGAAAAGTAATGAACATATAGTATTAGATTTTTTTCTGAAAAGTAGAAAGTATAATATCTTCTGTTCATTGAAGCGGGACTGACCGACGGAGGATGAGCCATGAGAATGAAGTTAGGAGGCTATTTTTGCATTTCAGTATTTTCTTTTTAACTTGGATAGTATTCATCATCCATGCATCATCTGGTTGGTATTATAGATTAAATGTCATCATCTTGGAGACGTATTGCCAATTAGCAAATGCTCTCCTTGCCAATGTAACTTTATTTATTGGGTCAATATCAGCCAGACACATGTGTGCTGTTAGGGAAGAGATCCATCAATGCTTGTGAGACGTTTTAAATAGGAGGCCAACATGTTGCTCTGAATCCGAAATCAGCGAGATAACTGTGCATTGTCTAGGAATAAAGTCACAATGCCCTATCCTAAAATTCAAATAATTATTAAAGTACTGCTGCTGTGCCATTTGTGTAAAGAGTCCACTTAATGACACCTCTATCAAAGTTAATGCTCTGTGATGACCAAAGATATTTAATAAAGTCAAAGAAGAGCAGCTACTGTACATTTCATAGGTCAGTGTCAAAAGAAGACTATGAAAGTTTGCAGTGCTGTGATAGTGAGATGGAGCTGGCACAATTCCGCCTCCTGACATTTAAATGACTGTGGCCTACTGCCATGATTAGTGTAAATGAATGATTAAGAAACAATCTATAATATTAAATAGCAATCTAGTAATCCTTAATTGATTCTAATGGGTAGTATTGTTTTTTTTTTTTTTGGATTATTGTTTATTATAGATTATTTCTAAATAATTAAATCATATATCAAATAATACATATTTATAAGTGCCATCTGGTCTGCACTACTGAGTACCGAACAGCAGGACAGCCAGACACAAGAACAGTTTCTTTCCCCAAGCAATCTACCTCAAGAACCGTTAAATGTTCTCCCCACTGTGCAATAAAAATATATGCAATATTAATAGATGCAATACTGTGCAATACCATTGATATTTATTAGATAATACTCTTCCATCTCTTGTTTTTTTGTATTGTCTGTGGTGGTGTTGTTGTTGTCTCTGGAAGCTTCTGTCACCGAAACAAATTCTTTGTACTGTATGTGCAAATGTACTTAGCAATAAAACTCTTTCTGATAATACTGAAAAAAGAAAAAAATAAATCTGCAATGGCATAGTACGAAAAAACAAGATTTGTTGTTGATTTTTTGGTAGTACTCTGGTTTGAATATTTCTTTTAGAAAACAACATGGTGCCAACGGGCAGAGAAGATCAGCTCAGATATCTCATTTCCCTCCATCTCCTGGGGCAAGCTCCAAAAATGTACAAAAATCACTGACAGGGCCTGGTAATGCGCCAGGGTATCCATACAGGCAGTGTCTTTGTACAATAGAAGTTAGGATAAGAACTGGCTTCATACAGTAAGTGAGCTCCTGCTTCACCCCCACAGAGAAGAGCTATACCCTGGCCTCTTAACTGATTTTAACAGTTGCAAGTGACATAAGCAAAATAGGTGGATTTGCAAATTTTGTGATTGTGATCTTGAGAGATGTTTTAGATAAATGTATGTTCCCCAGATATGGAAGGAGCTTTTATTCTGAAATTTGTGTGAACCACAGTGTGAAGTCTTCTGTGTATGATGTGTACATTGGTGAATTTCAGTACAATTTATTTAGAGTTTTGTGTCAGTGGCCCCATTGCAACACATCTCTCTCAACACATTCTCACTTTACTATTGCAGTATGTCTACTCCTCTCTAGACAGGAAGGAAATACCCAAGGCACATGACCTTTAACCCTGCACACATCCTTTATCTAGATTTTAACAGCTTCACGCACATGCATACCTAATGACCTCAGGATGTATGCATGTGTGTGTGGTGAGTCTGTAACAGATTCAAAGAATAAATGACAGGAAGCAAGCTGCGAGTCTCAGTAGTGAGTATATTTCTCCACCCTTTCACTGAATTATTTAATGTTTCACTTTTGCTTTTCATCAAGGTTGTGAGGCATGCATACACACATATAAAAACACCATTGCCTCAAAGTTAAAGTGCTGAAGCCGAAGATATCAAGGAATGAGGGAAATATGGGTATCCCAGTAGGTAGTAGCATAGAGTGAGGACTGCGTACTTGATGGCGAAACGCTCCTTGTCTATGGTGCTTTAATTGTTCTCTCCCACTGATACACAGCAAAATCCTTAGTCTTGAATGAACACCCAGAGTGTTGATTTAACACCCCAAGTGTTTATATATGACCTAATGGTCACGAATATACTCTGAAAGTGTTAAATCAACACTCTGGGTGTTTATTCAAGACTAAGGATTTTGCTGTGTAGCTTTCATCTGATCGACCGAAGAGGATAAAATGTAGCAGTCAGCAATATTGTGATAATGACATCCAAACAATTAGGAACAAACATTCTTCCTTTAAGAGCCAGCCAGCCCCAGGAACTGCCAATTTTGGCCACGATTGCTCCAGTATTATCAATTTGGGACATACCTGCCATTGACTAAACTGAAAACCAAGAAAATGTACTTCCATTGACCAGTTGCATGCTTTTTTGGGACACTGTGATCTTCGTCCACCTCAGCGATCTCAGGCCAGCTCTGAGGTGTTGCATGTGCCGCTAACAATCATTGTTATAGTATCTAAACAGACAGCATTGTACGCAGTGTGTGGACACAGGATTCAGTCCAGATGCTAAAACATTGTAGGAGCCCTGAACAAACCATATTGAAGTGTCACAGATTGGTATGCTCCAACTGGTCTGGAAAAAGCTGTTTGAGCAGAATGTTGTAGTCAAATGATTTGCCATTTTTCTTATCTCTACTGTCATTCTGTGTTGAGTAAAAAATTAGCCGTGCCTAACTAATCAAGCAGTTCATCGGGACAGGCATTGGGTATGTGTCAAATTTAGACACCACATTGACTTTTCTATAGTCCATACAGAACATGGGTACCACGACCACTGGGCTGCTCCAATCATTGTGGCACCTCCTATTACTCTCATGTCGAGCTTCGACTTGAGTTGTTCCCGAACCACATTTTTTGTGTCAGGCAATCTGTGGGGTGACCGTAGCACAAAAAACACATCTGAAAATTCCTCCAGCAGTGTGCCAACCTGTGGTCTTTGTGATGGTAAGAGGTGGTTGCCTTAGGGGAGTAAATCTGACCATGCTTTTTAGACATCCCTCTGATCTCAGCTCTGCTGTCTCTGAACCTATCATTGCCAGAGATACAGTAATTGCCTCTCTGACCCCAAAAGGTCCTGGCCACTTGGCAAGTAATTTAGAATTCGACATAGGTAGTAGCATGAGTTCTTTCTTTCCTGGTGGAGATGCCCATAGGTGCTTCTGTTATACACCTTGGATTGACCTTCTCTAGCCTGTAGCAAATTCTCCTTTGTTAATTGACCTAGTGTGTGGACTTTTGTTCTTGATTCAAGAAAATATTGAATTTAATGCTAGAAAACATTCCATCAACCTACTTTTCCTTGAAGATGTCTAAGATGCCATGAGGCTTGCGCATTGAAACAGAGAAAACCCAGTGGAGGATTGCTGGACCATTTGTACTACAGAACAATCTCAGTTTTATCCCAGTTCCAAGCATTATTGTCAATTAACTTACAAATCATATTTAAATCATGATTAAACCATTCAATCAGACCATCTATCAGTGGGTGGTGAATATTTGTAAAAATCTAATTAATTCCCAACAGTTTGTATATTTCTTACAGTGTGCGCAAAATGAGAGTAATGCCTTGCTCAGTCAAATTCTCATTCAAGATTCCTATTCTGGAGAAAAACAGAAGAGAGCCTCTGCAACCATGCCTGCAGAAATGTTCCATAACATTTCCTGACGGCTTTTCAGCTTTTCTTTAATAATTACAAAATATGGGTGGTACAGCATTAGCCAAATTACATGGCAATTAATTGTTCTCACATGACAAGAGGCATGCTTCAGTGTTTTGTCACACAACTGCTCCAAAGAAAAACCCCAGAAAGGGGAATCCCCATGGTGGAGGAGCAGTAGAGGCCTCCTCACCCTCTATGTCTCCCTGTTGTGGAGCAGACATTGATGGGCCTGACACTGCCTAATGACCAACGTTGTGCATTCTGTGTCTTGCCTATTATTATTGCAGGGCCTATCCACAACCACTTTAGTATTCAACGCTGAAAACCACAGCCGATCCATTCCCAGAATTAGTAGAAGGTGAGGTATGGACTAACCACCACCTAGTGGTTAAAGAATCAAGTATGACTAGCTTTATTAAGCGTGGGAAAAACAATAAAAATCAAACTCCGCAAACCCTATGGTGAGTCCACCACAGCACAGTCAAGAGTAATGATTTTTCCTGGCATTTCAAATAGAACACACAGACCATGACTTCACCCTTCAGCTCTGACTGACACTAAACTCAATGTTAAATTTATGACATTCAGGGCAATGCTGGCAGAAATTCCTGATATTGGAATATGTCTCCATTCCCGGCTAGTGAAAGCTGTCACAGATTTTTTGCCCACTGTGTTTAATGCCCCAATATATAGAGTGTGCCACGTGCATGACAATGTTAATTTTTACTGCGAGGCACCACTAAAAGGTCACACTTTCCCCCCCTCTAGCACTCAGACCAGTAAGTCATCCTAATTTTGTTCCCACCCAAAGTTGCCTTCTCTGACCACCTGCTAAGATAGCACAGAGAGGGAAGTTTAAAGGGAGGACTTGCACAGACTTCCACATCTGCATCCCATAGGATGATTAGCGATCAAGCCAATCATAATTCACCAGGCTCCTTGTCCACCCTGCTACGTGCAGCAGAACCCCCTCTGATGTCCCCATGGATGCGATATGTCCTGGCTGGTCAACTGATGTATGAGCTAACATAATCATCATACTCCCTATGGACTAAGCCAAGGTAGCTGCCATAACAGAATGGCTCAATTATTGACAGTCAAGTTCCCCTCCAAGCTCCACAAAAGAATTCTGCTTCATTATCAAGAAAGGTTTTGGTCTCAAGGCTAAGACACTTCCTCCTGAATGCCTTTTCAATTATACCTTTGTATCTGTCAGTGCTCTGTCATGCTATTGTCTAAATCAGCTGAGAACTATAGTTGCCATAAATTGCGGGTGGGCCTGCTGAAGATGTTGTTGTACAGGTGTTCCCTTTTAGTCTTGTTTAAATAATTGATAGCTCTGAATTTCTACATTTAGTTTGAACCCTGTATTTCATCTGTAAAGGCTGTGTTTGTTGTTGAAAGGAAAACCAAAAAGCTATTTAAGGGAGAACAGCAAGCCATTTTGAAGCCAACGTATGAGGTCTGATCTGATCTCTGACTGATCAGAGACGGTAACTTTTTGCAGATGTTAGTTAGACACAGCTGCTCAGAGCTGCAAAATAGGAGTCTAGTATCAGAGATGTGAAAAAGAGGTTGACTCTTTTGCAGGTATGCATTTTTTGTGCAATGCTCAGCTAATTGTAACTGCTGTCAGTAGTTATTATATGCGTTTGCAAAAAATCCTAAACAGGATTTGAGTCAAAGAAACTAGACCTGTTCTAAAAATTCATTAATCACAAGAGAATTTTGGGTGGTTTGTCTAGAACTTTAGTAGTTTGTGAAAATCAGTTTTCAGACCGGTGATAGACATGGGTTTGATTGATTAGCCTAAGTTGTGTAGTTGCAAGTATGCTGAATAAAATAATTCTGTTTTCATAATTACTGTTTAAATTTTTGTATTCGCCACATCTTCCTCAAAAAGAAAGAGACCTTGCTAGACATACCATAGTTTTATTAGAATACTGTGTAGTACCGTGCTGAACTGCTGCCCAACATCTTTAACCAGTTAATGTAACTGTAAACTGTAGAAAGCCTTTTCTAAGCTTCCACTACTCTGCGTAACTATAACAGTACTCTGCACAATAGTCAGTGGGATCGTCAGCAACCTCCCTAAGGCAGGGATGAGGTCATCATAATCTAGCATTTAAAGAAAACCTTACAAATATTACAGGTATATCATTGATGCAAATCTCTCATCAGTAGTAAGAATGGAAAGATCAGATTGTAATTCACAACGAAATGCAGAGATAAGTCACACCAGTCTGAAACCACGATAAATCTCTACCATCATGATGGAATGGCCAAAGTGTGGAGAAACTAAAAACATACATCGGTGGTAGTGTCTTGGTTTGGGTGGCTATTCAACACCTCAACTTGCTATCAGGTTACCCCAGCTTTCCAGAATATAGATCCCAGATCCAAGCCTGACGAAGCAAGAATGTATCACTTATCAGTGGGTATAAAAGGAGGTACACTTCAGGTCTTGTTGGACAGGTCCCACATGATGTGTGTATACTGGAATTTTCACAAGCATCCTCTGGTGCCAGTCTTTTTTCTTTTTCTTTTTTACATTTTGCGGGCTAGATCATAGAGGCCTTACTCATTCACTAATTCTTGGGACAAACTAGCCACAGTTTCAAAAAAGACCATAAGGCACACATTCACCCAAGAGTCATTGGTGGTTAACAAATGATGATGCAATGCTCCACCCAACCCTGCCACTGAGGTATCATTGCACCCTTAGTACTGGTACCAAGTCAAAGTAAATGGGAGAAGGCTGAGACAACAATCAAATATGCAGACTCTTTGATGCAGCTGTGGTGACCACAAGGAGGAGCAGCTAAAAGTGGGCTTTTTCCTAGGTAAGGTAGGTGTTTTGGGGCTTGCTACTGAATACTATTGACTGTTCTATTACTTTTATACTGAAGACAACAACTAAGGATTACCCTGTGCTGTACATTAGCTGGAAGCTGTCAGTAAGGAGGACATCAAAATTGAGAAAGAGTGTCTGGCTATTAAGTAGGTGGTCTCTACTCACCAGGAAAATGTGGGTACAGGAATGTGAAGATGACGTAGGAAAATGAAAACAGATATAGTTTTTTTTTTTTTTTTCAGCTGGATTTATTCAGTGCAACTTGTAACATCCAATTGAAAGATAGAACACCAACATGTTAGAACAAGTAAAAAACAATCACTGGATTGGAAAAGGATCACCTCCTCCTAAAAACTACTTGTAAAATCAAGCTGAAGCTACCTTCTCAATGGCACATAAAGCCATATTGTGGTCAGTTGTGGTCATTTTGATTACCTCAGCCTGAAATTCGAGTGCATATTAGTCCCTGGTAGCAACTGAAAGGCATTGTCAAAAGAGCTCTTGGATAAAGTTGTACGCCGGCACAAATGAAGAAATGTATACAAAAACATTAAAAGAATGTATCACTGCTTAGAATCACCTTGAAGTCTTTTATTAAGAAGTGAAAGGTACAGAAGATACAGAAGGTACACAGACTCTCCCTAAATCAGGATGTCGCTCCAAACTGGATGAAAGAGCCAGGAGGAAACTGGTCAGAGAGGCTACCAAGAGGCTTACAGAAACTCTGAAGCAGTTGCAGGAATTGATGACAAAGAGTGCTCATTGTTTGCATATGACAATAATATAACAAATTGTCCATTAATCTGGCTTGTATGGGAGGATGCAAGTAAAAAAAAACACTCCTCAAGAAAGCCCACATGCAGTCACGAAAAAACGCAAGTGGTCAGATGAGACTAAAATTTATTTATTTGGCCACAATATTAAGCGATATGTCTGGTGGAAATCCAATACAGCCAATTGGATGGGGCGAAACATTGTCAAATTCTTGAGGAAAATTTGCTGCCTTCTGCCAGAAAGTTGTCAATAGGAAGAAAGTTACCTTCCAACATGACAATGACCAAAAGCACTCAGCAAAACTGACCACACAGTGGTTGAAGGGGGAAAGAAAGTGAATGTTCTTGTATGGCCTAGTCAGAGCCCAGACTCTTGGGAGTTGACTGACCAGGATTTATTCTGTTAGTGCAGATTTTAAACTTTGTTTGTTTCGGCAATAAATAAAACATTGTGCTGCCTTGGCTGCTGTTGCTCTTCGTAGTATGTTGCATGAAACAGATCAGGCAGCAAAAAGTGCAACCGATGGCAAGACCTCCAGCTGGTGGAGCCCCACCTCCTCTCCAATTTGCTAAGTCCCTAGCAAATTTTACTCTGGAGCTGGCACATCACACAATGCTCAATTTTCTTTTGAAAATATTTTACAGAACATAGTGCAGACATGTGCAGTCCATGAATTATCAGGTAACTACTTGGGCAGTAAAATAGGATAAATCTCCTTAGTCTTGGTGTCAGCATTCTTTTAAAAATCCATAATGGCAGCCATTATTTTACCCAGTCAGTAATGTTACCGATCTTTTGACGTGAAAATTCAATGCTTCTATAAGTAGCATGTGCAGCAGTTTTATTTAAAATAAATAAAATACCATTTAAATTTAAATAATTAAAAGTTTTGTTATAGATAACTTTGTGCACCTTTTGCTGTCAAACTGTTCATTTTGATAAAACGATAAAAGCATCTATTCATAAGCTCCAACTTAAACTATATTGAGATAAACAGTTGAAAGCCGTTTACCTATTGATAATAATAATGAATAAGCTTTATAATGATTTATACCAGATCCACACCACACAGATCATGGGAAAAATTGCTTCAGGTCTTTAATACTGTAGGTGTTCTCATCAGAGGGCTTTTGCAAGTCCTTGTATTGCTTCACATTTATAGCTTAAAATTATTTGGCAAATTTGCAAGGACATGACATTTCAACTTAACCCCCTGAAACAAAGGAGGGAAGTGGTTACTGTTGATTTGGCAATGGAACAGGCAAAAATGATGTGGTCATACAGTAGTTACCAAAAACAGTTAATTCCACACCAAATTTTACTGTTTACCTGAAAACAAGAAGAAAGTGGTATAAGAAAAATTGGGGCAAATGATATTGCTGGGAATAATGGAGAAATATTGTTCTAAATTTGAGGCATATCCCATGTCTTTTACTGATGAGCTCCTCACAGTTCATTTTTTTCATCAGGTCTGAATATGATCAGTGGATTGCCCACAGTCCAGAGTGATAATGTCAGATGAGCATTGATGCAGGGCTGTAGGGGTCATCATGTTGATCTCCACAGGATGCTGTACTGGGAGCTTAAAGCTGGGTCAGTTTTAAAGAACAAGTGGCACAAAACTGCCACTCCACCATCTGATGGTGGCTAATTCAATGCTGATGCTGTTAGGATGAAGCAGAGTTCACCATAAAATGTTCACCAGCTTGAGAATGCCAAGCTGCACAAACACCTGTGAACACATGACATGGGATGGAACCCTGTTGGCTTCACCCTGGTGCTCTGTGCTTCTCGCCTTTTCTTCCTCTCCAGCTCTCACCTCTGTGCCCCAGCTCATGTCCAGTACTCATGACCAGTGCTAACCACTAAGCCATATTGCCACAAACTATTTTGTACCCAAGTCTATATCAGTCATCAGGTTACCTAAAAAAAAAGTGGACTTCATACTGTATAAACTAATTGGATGGATTTCTGGTTCCTCTGAAAGTTTCTTCCTGTCATCTAAGGAAGTTTTTCTTTGGCAGCTTTGTCTCCAGCTTCCAGCTATAAATGTATAAATCTATTTTTTATTTTTTTATTTTACAAATTTAGTATAAAAAAAAAAGGTCAAATGTAAACAACATATACAGTACAACAATGCAGAAATCAGCAACCTACTGTAATCTTGAAGAGTGCTCTGTAAACCATGGCAGTGATCAGGGAACCACGATGACATGTCTCAGATGTAGAGGCCCCATCACACTTTAGTGAAAACCATTAAGTTCCCACTGCATCCTAAAAATTTCAAAGAATGCAGCACAAACAGGGTCAAAAATTAAAAAAATTGTTTATACTACTTCCTAGCCATGTCCCTGTCAGGTTCTCAATAAGTTTATCATGTTGTTACCAAGTCCATCTGTGCCATGTTTGAAGTTTGTCAATTAAATCCCTAAGTTATGTCATTAACTGGTCAAAGCTTACATTTCCTTATTACTTAAATAATTATTTTGATTGTGTAAAGCTGCTTTGTGACAATGACGATTGTTAAAAGCGCTATACAAATAAAATTGAATTTAATTATTAAGTACTTCTTCATCTTTCTTAGACTACTGTAAGTACACACCAGGCTTTTTTTTTCATTATGCACAAAAAGGCATGTCAGTTCCAAGTCAAAGGAGACAATACTACAGTACATCCTTACTGTTTTCTTCTGTGTTCCTGCCAAGTTTTACAACTTTTTTACAGATTTCTTTGTGGGTGCAGTGGGAAATGGGTCTAGCAATTAAAAGCCACATAAAATCAGTTAGGTGAAAAGTCCACATTCTCTCACAATATTTTCCAATTCAATTTTATTGGTATAGCACTTTTAACAATGGTGTAACCAATGTAACCAAAAAACATAACATACTGTATAGTAATATGTCTGGTTATTTTGGGTAATTGACTTCGTCTGTGTTTTGGGTTAGTTTGGGTTATTTACTGGTCTTTGTAATTCGATAATGTTTGATTAACCTATCAGTTTAGTTTATGTCCTTTCCCACACCCTACACCACACCCTTATTGTCTGTAACATGAATGTTGGTAATGAATGTGTAATGAACAAGTCAGGGAAGTAGGCTGAAAAATATTAACTTCCTTTACCCAGCTTTATGAGGAAATGCATAATGAATATTCCATCATCCATCCATCCATCCAGGAATCTCTGTAGTCCACCTAGGGACCTTGGAGGCTGATGGTGACCATTGTATTTATTCCCATCTGTACAAGCGTGGTAGGACCTCTGTTCAACACTCACTAACGCCAATTAGCCAAATGTGCATGTTTTTGGACTGTGGGAGGAAACCTACAAAGCACAGGGAGAACATGCAAACCTCTTGCACACATGTCCTATGCAGGAATCAAACCCATGACTTGGAGGTGCAAGGTTAACTACTAAGCCACCATGCTGGCAAAATGAATATTGCACAATGACAATAAAGCCGATTTGTTAACGCTTGCATTGTCTTCTGGTTTGGACCGTTTTACATCACTACCTTATTGTATTGATTTTTCCAGCATATGCTGCAGAAAAAACAATGAAGTAGTCTTAAGTAGTCTCAAGCATCTTCTTTTACATGTATGTATATGTGGGTTTATAATACACTATATGGCTGAGACTACAGTACAGACCAAAAGTTTGGACACACCTTCTCATTCAAAGAGTTTTCTTTATTGTGTTCTTTAGCCCAAACGCGTCTCTTCTGCTTGTTGCCTGTCCTTAGCAGTGGTTTTCTAGCAGATATTCTACCATGAAGGCCTGATTCACACAGTCTCCTCTTAACAATTGTTCTAGAGACGTGTCTGCTGCTAGAACTCTGTGTGGCATTGACCTGCTCTCTGATCTGAGCTGCTGTTAACCTGCGATTTCTGAGGCTGGTGACTCGGATGAACTTATCCTCCGCAGCAGAGGTGACTCTTGGTCTTCCTTTCCTGGGGCGTCCGCATGTGAGCCAGTTTCTTTGTAGCGCTTCATGGTTTTTGTGACTGCGCTTGGGGACACTTTCAAAGTTTTCCCAATTTTTCGGACTGACTGATCTTCATTTCTTAAAGTAATGATGGCCACTCGTTTTTCTTTACTTAGCTGCTTTTTTCTTGCCATAATACAAATTCAAACTCTTTGAATGAGAAGGTGTGTCCAAACTTTTGGTCTGTACTGTATGTGGATACCTGAGTATTGAACATTTGAAAACTAATCATTGAGTTGTTTCCCCTTTGCCATTATAAGCACATCCACTTTTCTGAGAAGGCTTTTCACCAGATTGTATGGCATGGCTGTGCCCATCCAGCCACAATAGGCACCAAATGGTTATTCTTTAGATAATTAATTAGTCTAGTGACAATTTAGTGTATCATGTAGTGTAGTCAGACATGGGAAGTGTATGTGTTGACTTTTAGGATTCCATTATTACATGATTTTTAGACCTGATTTTGAGGCTACACTCCTGAGATAGTGAGCTATTTACAGTGTGTTCCCTAATTTGCTTTGTTTTGGTTTTCTCAGTTTTCTCAGAACAAATTTATCTGTTTAATACACAGTAGATCCCTGAACCCAGTTAATCATCCATCTATGTAGGAGGCAGAGGGCAAAATGTTAGAAGAAGAGGATACTTGTGTAAAAAAATATCTGGCACATCATACTCAAGTGGTGGTTAGGAACAAACATGAAGAGAAACACACATGACATAAAGTATAAGTCGTGTTAGCTACAGTTTTATATAACTGTTATTTCTGCCCTGTATTTTTTCTTATCATTGCAGAACGGTTACAAAGTCACAAACACATGCCGGCTCTCGCATTTATTTAAATTGGAACGCATATACAGTAATGTGCACAGGTCAGCACTTCTGAGATTTAGAGTAGTTGCGTAGTGTGCACTCAAACATTTAAAATGAAGACTATTCGAATTTATTGCAAAATACCTATTATAGAATCAAATGAAAAACAGTAGGCCACAAGTGACATGTACAATTTCTTGTGGAAGTAGGAACAGCACTCAAAGGATTTCCGGTTTTGGGATCACACTTCCTGAGTTCCACAGGAAAGGACTGAGTGTTAAAAGCATGATGTGAACCCCCCATTGCATGCTATTCTTCTCCAGTCTGTTCACAGTGTGATTAACTTAACACCATTTGGTCAAATAATAATAATGATGATGATAATAATAATAGCAAATGATTAAATCCCGAGCTTAAAAGAGATTAAATTTAAAGAGATTCAGCCCATATTGGCAAGTTATTCATATCTGCTTCACAGTGCAAAATCACTGTGGAGCCATTTGGTTTTAAAAAGGTGAGTGATTAAAAAAAAAAAAAGATACTTCTATCTATAATGAATAATTATAAATACATCTATCTATAATTCATAGACTAATTAATAATCCACAATATTTTTATATTGTATTTATATATAAATACTTTTTTTTACTTGACTTGAATATTTTATATATATATATCATTTTTTTCAATTATATATTTTCCATTATTTATAATAGTATAATTCTTAGTTTTGTCATATTAATCCAGCTGTTATTTATAAATAAATTAATTAATTTATTTATTTATTTTGAGATTTGTGTAAATGTAGACATATATAAAGTGTTAAGGAGATTTTTAATAAGACTGGATCATTTTAAGCATTACTTGTCTTTAATGTTCAATTAAAGTTCTTTATATAATAAATAACAGGAGCTTTAAAACATATAATCAGGTCCATAATTTTTGGAATAAAGATTATTATTATTTTATTTTATTTTTTTTGCATTTGGCCTCTGTACACCACCACATTGAATTTCAAATGAAATACTCAAGATGTGAGCAAAGGTGTAGTATTAACCATTCAGGAATTACAGCAATTTTCATACACACCCCCATTTTGGCTAATAAATAATGGAACAAACCCTTGACAACCAGTTGCATCGCCAGGTGTGGCCTGTTCACTTGTTCAAGCAGATCTAATCAAGCAGATAAAAGGCCTGGAGGTGGTTCTAAGAGTTATATTTGCATTTGATAGCTGTTCACTGGAACTTTCACCATGAGGTCCAAAGATGTGTTTATGCAAGTAAAAGTTAAAATAAAGAAACTTTGGGAGTGACCTATACAACAGTTTGGAACATTGGAACAACTGGCAATCAAAGGCCTGAAAGATCATGGAAGACAACTAAAGTGGATGACTGTAGAATTCTGTCCATAGTAAAGAAGAATCCTTTCACAACATCTAGCCAAGTCAAGAAGACTGGAGGAGGTACAGTAGGTGTGTTATTGTCGAAGTCTACAATGAAGAGACAGTTTGGGGAAAGCTACCCCAGTATTTCTCAAAGCAAAAATGGGATATTCTTTATTGGTCGGGTTAGTCACCTGATCTCAACCCAATAAAGCATGCTTTTAATTTACTGAAAACAAGACTGAAGAACCTACAAACAAGCAGCAGCTGAAGGCAGCAGTAGGAAAGGCCTGGCAAAGCATGAAAGGAAATTCAGCATTTGGTCATGTCCAAGGGTTCCAGACTTCAGGTAGTGACTGATTTTCATCCAAGTATTAAAGCAAGCCTCATGTTTGTAATTATGTTAGTTTCTTCCATTATTTATGAACCCAACAAAATGGGGGTGTGTATGAAAATACTGTAATTTCTAAATAATAATAAAAATAAAAAGTTATGGACATGATTGTACATCAATACAGTAATACCTTTTTAAACAAAGTCTACAGAAATACAGTTACAGAAAATATGTAACTCGAAAAAGAACTTATATAAATTATTCAGATTATATTTATTAGTCATTCCGCAAATTGTAAAGACCGTGGTTAATTTGTTGGCCTACTTACTAAATGATGGTGAGTTTGAATCCCAACAGTACCATAGTATTGGCAGCTGGCCCTTGAGAAAGCGCATAACCCTCAATTGATCCGTTGTCAATAAGTATGTTTGCATGACCATGGGTATAGCTCGCCTAGGCTATTTACTTCGACTACTGCCCTTGCCACATTATACAAGAACAGCAGGGGAATTGATTTATTCACTGAAGTATGTCCGACTCCACTACAATAGGTTGTGATATACCCCCCTTCAGGTTGTTAGTATTGAAGCATTTCCTGGTTGAACTATTATATTACACACAATCACTGGACAAACAAATTAGCTAGTAATGTTGAGCAGGAAAACATGGGCAACTTTAAAACCCTGTACATTTTATATACAGTACAGATCAAAAGTTTGGACACACCTTCTCATTCAAAGAGGTTGAATTTATATTTTGGCAAGAAAAAAGCAGCTAAGAAAAACGAGTGGCCATCATTACTTTAAGAAATGAAGATCAGTCAGTCCGAAAAATTGGGAAAACTTTGAAAGTGTCCCCAAGTGCAGTCACAAAAACCATCAAGTGCTACAAAGAAACTGGCTCACATGCGGACCGCCCTAGGAAAGGAAGACCAAGAGTCGCCTCTGCTGCGGAGGATAAGTTCATCCGAGTCACCAGCCTCAGAAATCGCAGGTTAACAGCAGCTCAGATCAGAGAGCAGGTCAATGCCACACAGAGGTCTAGCAGCAGACACATCTCTAGAACAATTGTTAAGAGGAGACTGTGTGAATCAGGCCTTCATGGTAGAATATCTGCTAGGAAAACTAAGGACAGGCAACAAGCAGAAGAGACTTGTTTGGGCTAAAGAACACAATAAAGAACACAATAAAGAAAACTCTTTGAATGAGAAGGTGTGTCCAAACGTTTGGCCTGTACTGTACATCGCATGCTTTACTTTTTGGTCAAACGAGATTTACGCCGTCCCTCATGGTTGTAGTGTTTTCCGAGGGCAGATTGTTATCAGTTTCTTTCCTCTGTTCAACATTCAACACATCACGGGAACTCTGGAGCAAGTGCAAAGCCCCTAGTCAATTTATGTGTCCGACTGAGGTATACATTCCTAACCCCATTATCTGGGTTTACTAGACCAACTTTGAGAAGTAACATTTAGTATAATTTCAGTCGACTATCATGTTTACATGTTTTTTAATCATGCACACAATTACAGTAGTTGGACTAACACAACATCATATAAATGTAATGAATGAGATAAATTACTTTGGATAAGACCGTCTGCCAAATGTTGTAAATTTAAATGCAGAAATAAGCTGTTTTTGATTCGCAGTCCCTTCTTGAAGAATATAATTCCAGAGAAATGTAGAATCTATACCAAGGCATACTAAACCTTTTGTTGTGGTTTATCCGTACTAGAATGTCTGTTGTGTGTGTGTTTTCTTTCACCATGTGTACAGTAACTGCAGGGTTTATATTTCAAACTTTTAGAATGAGTAGGAGGAATTGCTCGGAATTTCCTTGGGAGTGGGTGGGAGGAGAAAACACTCCGACACACTGTAATTTGAGATGGATTGTAGTCAGCTAGGGAAGTTTAAATAGTGATAAAGCAGATAAGACATAAAGCAGACATGTCTATTTGTGTGTATATATATATTGTGTGTGTATAAATTTTAATTAATATGGTTAATTGCATTCTTTACTGGTGAGACAACATCCCATGATCTACAGTAAGCAGTATAGATCTATAGCAGTAACCTATAATTTCAAGTATCCCTAATTGCAGAACCAAAAGTCCAGTGGGTGTACTCAGACCCAATCCAGCCTACCTGGGCAGAGTCAAGTAAAAAAAAACAATTGAATGTTTCCGGCTAGATAAGTGTTCTGCGTTGTAGAGGGTTTGATCATTTCCAAATCCACTCAGACGACAATCTCACTGCAGACGACCCCTTAACTAGCCTTGTTGTATTGAGTATGAGGGTGGAGTTTAATAGAATTAATTTGAGTTAGCGTGACTGCAAAAAGAACTTTTCACATATTACACTGCTTTTAGTCACTATCTGCTATCCAAACCTTATTAACTGTAGCTCTTAAAAATGGAGTCTGAGAATGGCAGATGGGGTGCAGCTAGAGATTCTGGCCACCTTGTTAATCTACTATACTGACTCCCAACTTTTCAATTGCTGCAGTATTTTAAGGGCATCCTGTCACTCAGGGACACAATCTTCCTTACTGTACTTATTCCATATTTACGCACCCCTGATGGTAGAACTGGGTGGAGTCTGGGGAGGGTCTCTTAGTGTATGAGGTAACAATAGGTGGAAATTTTGATTTTTTGCTTCCAGAAAAGAAAAATAACTAACTGAATGGAATGTTTTACTGTGTTCACACAAACGGCTGACTGCAAAGTTACCTTTTCCTAAGAGGTGCCTTTAATATCCCATTGCGTAAAACACTCTATGTAGACATCCTATTGTTCTGTAGTGTCAAAATCCATCTTTAAATACATGTGCTCGTTAGCTATGCACTTTCTGTAACACTCAGTGGCGCGAAATAACTGATTTGTATCACTTCATTTGAAATCGACTCTGCAAACGGTTTTTGGCCGTGTGTGTGTAGGTGTGTGTGTGTGTGTGCGCGCGCGCTTAAGAACAGACGGAAATATATGTTTTTACCCCCTGCACGATTTTTTGACAAGCTTTTGGCTGAAGATCTGCGGGACCTTCCAAAATACACACACACGCGCGCGCGCGCGCACACATAGTTTTCAGTAAAGGAGCAGTAGGATGCGCACCGTGTATAAATGCCGCTCCGGGACTGTTTATAGGCGACACACATTTGTAGACGTGTTTAGTTCAAAAGTAAATAAGTTAAACACGTTTGTGGACGATTTGGATTTAGGACGCTGTTGCGCGGGAATACACTCGAGAGTCGCGAGACCGGCAGAAACACTCATCCAGTAAGTTTGTTGGACATGCACGCGCACACTCACACGCACACATTACCTTTGTCTCGCATTCTAAATGAGTTCTGCATGTAGGGTTAATTGCAGTTTAAAAGCCACGTTTAAACGGTGCACATGATTGACCATGCTCCTACATAAAGTCTGATATTTGTTGTAAAAATTTGCCTCTATTAGTGGATTAAATATTAAGGTGGCTTGTACTTAATGAAAGGAAATGCAATGGACAATTGCTATGTAATATTCTGAACATTTGGCAAAGAAGGCGTGTTTGAATTCATGACTATTGGGACATCAGGGAGAGTACTTTTTTTTTTTCTATAAAAGTCAACAGAAATGTAGATAATCAGACCTTCAGGATTTTTGCACCTTCAGCGCCCGGGTTCGATTCTCGCCTTGGTTCTGTGTGCATAGAGTTTGCATGTTTTCTCCGTGCTTGGTGGGTTTCCTCCAGGTACTCCGGTTTCTTCCCACAGTCCAACGACATGCAGATTAGACTAATTGGTGTTCCCAAATTGCCCGTAGTGTGTGAGTATGTACGTGCCCTGTGATTGATTGGCACCCCGTCCAGGGTATGCCTCATGCCCTAAGTCTCCTGGCATATGCACCAGGCCCTCCGTGACACTGTATACAGGATGGAGCGGTATAGACAATGAATGAATGAATGAGTGAGTGAGTGGTTTACTGCTACTATAGTTGGTGCTGTGTGATCTGTGTGAAAACCACATAGTTGTCCCCAGCAGGAACATTAAGGTTGGATGACATCATCACTCGCTTTGTTGCATCATTGTCTACACTGGGATTTTGAAAGTTAAAATAACATTGATAAAAGTTATTATGGCATTGGGATTACATTGTATAAATGACCCCAAAACAACCTTAAAACAACATCCATGGTCCATAATATATTATAACAGAAATCCAACTGGAGAACAGGTCCTGAACACAGTGTGTTTTATCATGTCATTTGTATTTTTATATTTGAGAATGTGACCATGAAGTGGCATTATAGCAACATAATCAGTGCTAGTGGTAGCAGCACCAAGACACACATAAGTAAAGGCAAATGGGACATCGATTTGGAAGTGAAACAAACGTGCATTAAACAACATGAGGGTGGAAAATTAGTGAATGATGTTGCTCATGATTTAGGCCTGTCACAGTCAAACAGTGCATCTACACTGTAATGTTACTTATAGCTTTACCATCTACCCCACTGTAATGTAATATGGTGTTCACACATCAGCCAATGTCTGGTTCCACTGAAGCTTGGACATTAAGTGCCCCCCCCCACCCCTCCTTTCATCTTCTTCCCAAATGAATATTTTGATAAATTGCAGTTATTTCATATTTTTTGTCGAGGATGAGTGATTTTTCTGGCACACATTGTTTTACAAAGCAAAATACTGTATGTGCTTTTACCCGTCTCGGCAGCAAGTGCCCTGGTGGACTGTTCGTAAACACTCTGCGCTCTCACTGCCAAGTCCAGAGTTTGAGTCCCACTCAGGAGGTTGGGTTAGTTTGCCAAAAAGAAAGGAAGATACCAGCAGTGTGAGCATTTCACAGAAGTATTTCTTTTGGGAGATAAAAAAAAAGATGCTATTTTAAAAACTTTTTTCGAGTTATATTTGTGTTGGTGCCGTTTGTTCATTGTTATTCCAACATCATGTATTCAACTTTGGTCCAATGTGATTTCGTCAAAGTAAATCTAACTTTCAGCAACAACTTAATACCAATGATGTCCCAACATCCATAACATTTTGACATCCAATAATTCCTGCTGGATAATGCTTTCATTGCACCCTAAAATGGTCTTATATCACCCTCCCCTTTTTTAAATGAGTAATGAATGTTTATGACAATTCATTAAATGCAACGCCTCAAACTCATAGTTCAAAAGTGGTCCAATTATGCTGGAAAAAAACAGTCACTCCCTTGAACTTTTTTCACACAGAAAACTTATAATGCTTTTTGGCCTCAAAAGAAATCACTACAGTTGGCAGAAACCTAATCATTTACCCTAAGAACACCAACCCAGAGGAAGCAAGGGGTTGCTTTTCATCAGGCAGGAAAGAGAACCTGGTTAGGTTTGAAAGCAATATGAAGCCAAATACCCCTGTCTTAGAAGCTGTCTACATTCGATCTATGACAAGAACAGAGGCATAGATTCCAATTTGCCACTTTCTGAGTATCCTTAGTAGGCTTCATTCAAAACAAAGAGACTGTAAATATTAAAAATGAGTCTGTCCCAATCAAAGCCAAGCCTCAGTCTGTGGTAAGGCGTAAATTACTGTTCATCAACAAACTGACAGAACATGAGCAATTTTGCCAGGAGAAATTGGCAAAAACATCCAATTCCAAAAAAAAAAGGTTGTGAAAGGCTGATGAAGACGTACACCAGAAGATTTCCATCTGAAGGTGATTTAAATGTTGACCCCCAGGGGATGCTACTTATTCAGTCAAAAAAAAAAAAAAAAAAACCTATTCTCTTGTTTAAAAAAAATCCTAATAAAAATTTCAAATGCAGGCTGTAACATTACAGAATATTGAAAAGGATTTTTCCCCGATTTTATCCCTAATTTAGTCGTGTCCAATTCCTCCCCGTCACTAGGGGGCTCCACATTAAGGCTACTACTACCACTCAGTCGGGAGGGCCGAAGACTATCACATGTTTCCTCCGAACCACGTGACGCCAGCCGACCACATCTTTTCGAACTGCTCGCTCACTCACCGTTGGGGGCGGCGTAACACACTCGGAGGACGTGAGCCCCTGATAGAGCCGCGATTAATGTGGGAGCACTAAGTACCTCTCATCCCTCCCCTCTGAGAGGGCTCAGCCAATCAGCTCTCTCTCTAGAGAGCTGAGAGACCTCCGGCTGCGAGAGGTTACAGCATCACCCGGGGATCGAACTCGTGATCTCCGGATGATAGGGCGAGCACTTTACCACTGCGCCACTCGGAGGCCATGGAGAAGTTAATACTTGTGCAGGGCACTGAAGTGGCTTTTGATTAGGAAATGCTCAACTTTCTAGAAACATTCTATTGTAAGAAGCACAATTGTGAGTCAAGACCAGTCAATTAGGCGTACACCCATCAGCCATAATATTACCATGCAAAACATTACACCTGATATTGCGTAGGTTCCCATTGTGCCACCTGGGCAGCTCTGACCCTTCGAGGCCTGATTCAACAAGACCTCTGGGTCCTTTGAGTGCTGTGGGTTGTGGGGTCGGGGCGTTGTTTCGGCTCGGACTTGCAGATGTAATGGGTGCTTGATCAGATTAGGATCTGGGTCCTGTGTATGGCAGGCTATGGTGCACTGCATGTTCTGTTATTTTTCTGTCATGGCCATCATTGATTCTTTTCTGTGATTTGTGCTACATTGGCTTTGCTGTGGGATCAGACCAGGCAGGCTAACCTTTGCTCCCCACAGGCACAGATGAGCTTTGGGTACCCCTGATCCTGTCACCATTATCCTGGTATATAATTGTTCACCATTGCACCCACCATTACTATCACAATTATCTACATTATTAATGTATAATATATAGTAAAAAATAGTATGCTTTAAATTGCACTGTTTTACATAAAACCAAAGCCAAAGAGTTCATTCCTGGGACTCACAGCCGACACATTCATTCAGATATGTGTATAAAATGCATTGGCTCTTTGTTAGGATTACCATGTGAAGAAGAAAGAAGAATCTTTAATGTCCTTTATCTTCTGTCTAAAGTTTCTGATGTGATATCACGCCTCTCACTTCTCATACAATAAAAAAAAAAAAGATCAAAGGTAAGTTTACCATTTGTGGGGCTTAGGTGTGTGGGCTCATTGGTAAATTGCTATGTTCTTATACTCTTATACTGATCCCCTAAGGCATACATATGGCCGCTGTTATAGACAACCCCAAATCACCCACATGTACACACTCTGCTGGAGGTAAGGTTCACACTGAGGGGTAAATCATAAAAGTCTTCAGACTCATAAATTTCACGAGGTTCACACACACACACACAGGATGTGACGAGGATGAGATGTGTATGGGTTATAATGTTTAGTTCTAATTCTGTTTTTCTACTAATACATGACAGCTTAATTAAGTACAACACGTACCCATTTAATCAATTTTATTTGATGGATTTAACATGGTTCTGCTTCATCAGGGCTGGGTGGTATATCTTTAGGCATACCGATAATGATACAATTTATTTTTAGGAACACATATAAGGTTTTTTAAGGTCTTGTGGTGTGTTTAATAGAGTTCAAGAGACACTTAAAAGGTTTGTTCACTCTTAACTTTTACTCCATATAGAGCAATGTTGATAAATCTATCATAATACCCATAATATTAACGCTGCATAAAATGAACTCATTATCACTGATTATTAATTATATACAGTACCAATCGAAGGTTTGGACAATATTGGAGATTTTAAAACTACGAAGTAACATGTGTGGTGTTAGGTATTTAAGTAACAACAACAGTCACTTGTTATTTTAAGTCAGCTGGAATAGTTCTTGCAAAAACAGTGTTGTCAAGTGTGTTTGCAAAATCCATCAAGCACCATGATGAAACTGGTTCTCATGAAGACCATCTCAGGACAGCCATACCAGAACTTACCTCTGCTGCAGAGGAGAAGTTCATTTCGGGTTACCAGCCTCAGAAATCATTCTTGAGCTATTATGAAGCCTTTACAGAACATAAGTAGCAGACACATCTCAATATCAACTGTTCAAAGATTATTGCATGTTATGGATGACTTCGGTTTGTTGTACAATGTAGAAAGAAATAAAGCATCAAGATAGACCATGGTATTAGACAGTGTGTCCAAACTTTTGACTGTTAGTGTACCACCACAGGCCTGCCTGTCCAATCCAGTCCCACGGAAAAGCCAATGCAGCACAATTTGCTGATAATGTCAATGCAAGGCTGCTAACAGGGATCTCAAGCTCCCCAGATCCAAATCCGATTCAGCACCTATGGGGTGCACCGGACCAAGTCCGATCCATGGAAACCCCACTATGCAAACCACAGCACTCAAAGGATCCACTGGCAGGCCACTGGCAAAGCAGCACAGCTCGCAGAGGTCTTATGGAGTCTTGCCTCAAGGGGCCAGGGTTACTTACACAATATAGGGCATAATGCTTTGTGTTGTAATCTTATGGCTAATTAATGTAAATGAACATTAAGATGTAAAAAAATTCTAGCACTTGCATTTAATGCGCAGACACTTGCCAATGTTCATCCTTCATAACTATATCTCTTCTCTAGCATTGTAAAATGTATCTCTCTCTCGCTCTCTCTCGCTCTCTGTCTTTCTCAGATAGCTGTGATATCTGGAACTCTTTCTGCCGGAGGCACCACAGATTCCACACTGATCGAGAGACAGAAAGAAAGGAAGAGAGTGTTTGAGAGAACGCCAACGCCTGTGTGTGTGAAAAAGGGGGAGGGATGTATGGCACAGTCATACTCTCTTCTTTTCTTTTCTCCCTCCATGTCCCTCCAAGTTGCACTATTCAGTTGCATGGACATCACGGGTATCCAGCATTTTAATTATTATAATGTGCATGTGTTCATTCAGATGCCCTGGATAATAATAATAATAATAATAATAAATAATTATAACAATAATAGCAGAAATTATGATTATGATTATTATAAGTAGTGGAAGTATTGTTGTTGCTTAAAAAACATATTTAATCATACTGCATTTTGTGGTGGCTTTGAGAAGAACAGGAGTGTTGCTGTTTGTTTGGTATGTCTATTACTAAGTTTCAGTGCAGATTTGAAGAATTGTTTCGTCCCGTTTGTGTGTTTCTGCCTAATTATACTGCTCTGTTTAGCATGCACGACGACAAAGATTCCTTATACTAAAACAAAGTATATTTTGTAAAGAGTTATTTAGACTGGGCAGTCCTAATCCAAGTGGTGTAATAAACAGATGCTCAGGATCTCCCTCAACTCTTGTTTCCTCTGAGGAGCTCTCTAATCCTGTGCATGATGCAAATTTTCATTATTACTTTGTTTACCTTGTGTGTACAATGACCGTTGCTGACTCTTGCCTCAGTTGTATTATTTGTGTCTTTTTAAGGTTGGTTGGGTCCCTGCAAAATCTCATTGCAGAGAGATCCCCCTGGACACCAGTACCCGGTTATACAGTTGCTACTGAACAAATGAGGCTGTTAATTCACCTTTTACAACCATTAAACCCACCACGGACGACAGAAAAATCGCTGCTGCAAACAGTGCAGTGAACATTTATACTGCTATGAGGCAGGGCTACACTTTACTATACGAGTCCTGATGCACTGCAGGACTGATGGGGAGAGAGAGAGAGAGAGAGAGAGAGAGACAGTGTAAAGCCAACTGAGAAAAATAATAGGTTCACTAGAGACGAATCAGTAAGTGCATGCGCTCTCTTTCTCTCATTCTCGCTGATCTGTGCACATCAGGGATCTGTTATCAATGTGCCGTAGGCTCTTGGAACTTCCGGGAGAACAGGGATGTCTGCATTTGTTAAGCTTTCCAGCATTCATGGCAGACTTTGTCAGCTGTTCAGGCTAAGAGATAAGGTGTGATTCTGTAGAGTAGGAAAATCTTACTATCCTGTAGGATTATTACTCTACTATAAATCAAAGACTGTGAATGTGTGCTGTGAAATGAAATTAAACTCTCCTATTAATTAATTAATGCTTACTATATTAATATTGGTTTTAGATAGTTTCGGGATTCAACAAATCTACCTTGATTATTCTACTAGTAACTTTGTGCGAGTTGTTAGTGACCAAGTTGAGGCTATGAGACAGCAATTTTTTTTTTAAAACCTATGTTTATTTGTACAAGAATCCTTAGTAGATTTTAGTTTAGTTTATTAAAAGTTAAGTGAGCCCACGCAGACCAGGCACAGCAAGAATATGTTGAAGAAATACAAAAACAAGGGTGTGTTTGGGATTTGAAACACTCAAGACTGGCCTAGTATGTCTGTTATGGCACAGCGTAAACCTTAACAGGCATGCTTAGATTTAGATTTCTGTCAGAAAGGTTTGTGATTGAATATTTACCTGGATGCGGAATTTTGCCCGTGAGTGATTGAAATAGTAACGAGCTCGCCTTGTTATCCGGAGAACGAAAGTTCAAATCCCGGAGGGTGCAGTAGCTCTCAGCAGCCAGGGAGCCAAGAGAGAGCTGATTGGCCGAGTTCTCTTGCGGGGGAGGGATTGGTGGCATTCTAGCACTCTGGCATCAATCTTGGCAACACTAGACAATTATGGGCGTCTCTGAGCTTGTGGAAGGAGCCGGATAGCGCTTTCCTCCAAATGTGTTGCGCCACTCCCTATCAAGCTGTTCGAAAAAATGCAGTCCTCTGTTGTCTAATGTCTCAGAGGAAACGTGTTATAGCCTTCGCCCTCGCTGGTTGTTGGTTGCAGCCTTGATGGGAGAGTTCTGTAGTGAGGAGTCAGAATTGGAAACAATTAAATATGGGGAGAAAATTGAGGGGAAAAAAGCAATATTAATATCTACTGGGAGTAATCTGCTAATAGCGTGTATCAAGTCAATCATACCCATGTGCTTTTTCAACACATCATTCTAAATCGGTTGGGTTGAGTCAGGGCCACTTGAATTCTTCCAGTCCATCCATGGCAATCCATGTCTTCACCTTGCTTTGTGTCTTCATGGACCTTGCTTTGTGTCTTCATGGACCTTGCTTTGTGTCTATGGACCTTGCTTTGTGCACACTTGGACTGTCATGCCGGAACAAGTTTGGGCCCATTAGTTCCACTGAAGTGCTTCCAACTTTGTGTTTAGAGAAGGTCCACATATGGGTATAGCGTGGTGGCCTGTCCACAAACTTTTGACTATGTGGTGCATATTATTAAACAAGCACTTGTGTTTTCTTAATAACACTCTTGCATTAGAATAATAGCTTCCCACAGCGTGTCCTCGTATGATACTTTCACCCCATTAGGAAAAAAAAATCATATACAGTAGCACCCTAAATATTATGATTTATGGTAACACTAATGGGTGGTATGATCACTAGGTTACATGTTGTCTGTTTTTGTTTTGTTTTGTTTCTGCAGGAGGAGAGTATGTTCTGGGAAAGCCAACAAAGTAGTATCCAGTACAGAATCCTTCCTACAGCCTGTACACAAACCCTACCTCACCACATGTCCCAACCAACGCATCTGTAGCACATATAAGTAGGAACAATAACAAACACTGAAATTGATCAGTCTCCGTTTGTTAGGTTGTGTATACGAGAGTGTGTATGTTGTACCCTAAAAGTGTATCTGGTACATATTTTCCAGGACCGTGTATAAAGTCTCTTACAGACAGGTGAGCCGGCTAGAACGTAGCTCTCACATTTACTCAGAATGCTGTCCAGGTTGGCGACGTGTTCACTCACTCAACTGTAATCATGGTAAAGCACTGCAAAACATTATAATGCCTTGTTCACACAAAATTCTAATTAGCCATAACATTAAAACCACTTAGAAGTGAACAGAATAATAGTGATTAATTTGCTACATTGGCACCTGTCAGGGGCTGCGATTAAGCAGTAAGTAAGAGTCGTTTGTCTTTGTGGATGTATTGGATGAGGACCTGAGCATCTTTAAAGAGCTGCTCAAGGGAAGGAGATTAGCCCTTCCGGTCTGATCTCACAGAAAGACACTATAGCACATAATGCTGAAAAACCTATTGCTGGTCCCTACAGAAAGGGCATTGCAGGTTTCTATGAATGGGGCTACGTAGCCCGTGTTGAGCAGGGTCCACCATCAAATGGGGATGTGAGCATTAGAACTTTACCATGGTGCAATGGAAGAAGGTGGCCTGGTCTGATGAATCACATTTTATTCTACATAAGGTGGATGAATGGATGAGTGTGTGTCACTTCCCTATAGAAGAAGGTAAGTCAGAGGAGGCAGTGTGGAGCATTAATCTGCTAATTGTTCTTGGCAGTCATGTGGATGTTATTTTGACACGTCCCACTTCCCTAAACATTGTTACAGGCCAAGTACACCCCTTTACAGCAATGGTATTCTCTAATCATAATAGCTGCATTCAGCAGGATGTGTCCTGCTGCACTGCAAAAGTGTTCAGGGTGTTGACTCGGCTTCCAAATTCCCAAGATCTCAATCTAATTGAGCATCTGTGGGATGTGCTGGAAAATCAAGTCTGATATGTGGAAACTCCAGCTTACATTAGACAGGACTTAAAAGATCTGCTACTAAGATCTTGGTGCCAGATACCACAGCACACCTTCAAAAGATTTGTGAAGTCCGTGTCTGGAAAAACCATATGTTGTTTTGGCAGCCCCGGGGACCCACACGACATAAGACAGGTTGTTTTATTGTTGTGGCTGATCAGTGTATGCAGATATTGATTTATATCTCAATCATGCACTGGCATTTCTGTTATTTTTCCCAGTAAAATGGCACTCCCAAATGAGGGAAATTTCTATATTATGTGTATGTTGTGTATGCTACCTGAGCCAGAGTGCTCTACCAGTATTTTATGTGCCAGCAAATAATTTTAATATATATTTAATCATTTAAATGTACAGGATTTATCACATTAGGTCTTGCATTTTCAGTAACCCTGTTTTTTTTCTATCAACACTTCAGCGTGAAAAGGGATAAATATACTGTTTGATGGGTGAAATCAATTCACATAAGGAAAATCAGAATAGAGAAAATTTATACATTTTAACATATGCTGTATGTATGTTTGTGTCTAGACTGATACACACACCTGATTCACAATAATGCATGAACTTTTTGTCACACCCTGTCAGACAATGTAAAGCAGCAAACTTGCCCCATATAATTCATGAAATATATGTGTATATATGTGTGTGTGTATGTGTATATATATGTGTGTGTATGGATGTTGTATGTTTCCACAGCATTATGTGTGCAGACATGTCTTAATGGTGGATCCTGCACAAGGCCAAATCACTGTGACTGTCCCATTGGCTGGACGGGAAGCTACTGCCAGATAGGTGCTTAAAATTGCCCATAATACATTATACTATAATATAATAACACATAATATTCCTTTTAATTTAAATCAAATTCTAGAATGAATGAGAGATAATGAGAGATAAGATATAATTCAGCTTACATTTACAATTTGCAGAAGCTAAATATGAAATCATGCTAAGAACTTTCCTCTTTCAGGGCGTACCAGACACTGTGATCATAAATAAATCCCTTGTTGGCTATAAGGTGTTGTATAATAGGAAGTCCATTTTAGTTCACATGAAGTTCACTTTGTTGAGGTTATCAAAACTCTTTGGCTCAAGTCCTCTTTGCAACAGTTACAATCCAAAGACTTCTTTATAATTTCTAAATGGAATCATCCTTAGTAGTCACAAACAAACCATATGGGGCCAACCTCAGCAGCAGTAAATGGCTTTCAAGAGATGAGAACTCTAACCAGAATGAGGCCATCAGGATGAATCAGGCAGGTCAGGAGGTCAGAATGAATCAGGATCACTGGTAAGTCAGGAATGCTTTGTGGAGCTCGACAGAGAGAGAGGGACTGAGAGAATAACACACAGTTAGGTATGCCTAGTGTCACATCAGCAATCAGGTGTGGATAAATGAATAGGTTATATACAGAGTGCAAGCGGGGACATTGGTAGGGTGACATTATAACAAAAATGGAGAGCCAGAAGAAGACACCCAAATGAGGCTGCCCGGGGCACTAAGCATTAAACAGCCAGCCCCTCCACTGTCAAGAAACCTGTCTGAATGCTTGAGAGTAAATCCAAAAATCCCAATCTGCTACTTTACTAAATATTCAGAACAGTCTTGACTGAAGAAATGCAGACAGTGTCCAAAATCCCCAACAATTATTGGATTGCTATTCCATAACTGTGGTGATGTTTTAAGAGAAAGGTTTACCGCCTTCAAAATTTCATTATAAGAGGTACCAATAGACAGCATGGACCTTATGATCAAAGTACATGTGGCAGAATTATAGTATAGTTCTAGAATTTATTTATAGAATAATCTTCCTGGGAGATAATGCAGAAGAGTGTGAATAAGATACATGTGACATGATCACATCTTTTGGTTGTAAGGACTCTGACTCCTGCATTCTAAATTACCTGGAATATTCATAATATTTAGAGTAATGTTTATTACCAGGGTGCAATTTTTCTTTCTCTAGTTATTATTATTATTTTTTTTTAAAAAGCTATGTTATTTAGAATATAGTAGAATGTTGAGTCTAATCATTCAGTGGCCTAATCAAGTTTTGTGGGGTCAGATGTTGGTTCGGTTGTAGTTGATAACTAATTGTTATTCTCACTTAATAACTAATACCTTATCCTTCCTAAAGAATCGACAAGAATCTTGTTAGACAGAAGTGCTTCTATATCATTTTTCCATGAAATATTGTGTTAGTATATGTTAGAGCTAGAGCTTATGAGACATATTCACATGTACAGTACAGTATAAAATCCTTAAGAAGACTTTGTGACTTTTTTTGGCCAAAATTATGGACTCTCTCTCTCTCTCTCTCTCTCTCTCTCTTGCACTCTCTCTCTATGCTAGATGTGGATGAGTGTAAGGGGGGACATGGTTGCAGTCACCAGTGTGTGAACTCTGCAGGAAGTTATCAGTGTGTGTGCGCTGATGGATTCCGTCTGGCTGAAGACAGACGATCTTGTCTAAGCCTTTGTGCTCTTCCTCTTCCTCCTCATACAACTGTAGCCAGCCAGCCTGAAGTAGACAATCACCTATCCACAAATAACAGTAGAGGTGAGAAATTCATTGCAATCAATTCAAGGAATGACAGCACTGACCACATTCAAAAAAGAAAAGTGTGAAAAAAAAATCAACCCTGTGATTGAGGTCTGGATCTAGGCTAGGAATCCCACTTACTTTCAAGCCCAGTTCACACTATACAGTTTTATCCCAGGATTGAGCAGGATAATTTGTGTACTTTGCACATCCTAACGTCCAGCAACAACTCATCACAAGTGATCACGGTTGGCCAAATGTGCATACTAAAGGCATCAATCAGAGCCTGTCTGAGTGAGGTAGTTTTGATCAACACCCAAGGGAACTTAAAGTCTAACCACAGTGAAAAATTTATGTGATGCAAAACCAATCCAGCTGCAGAAACTGAAACAAATATTTTGTGCATTTTGGAATATGGGCAGTATTTTTTTATGTGAGCCATTAAACTGACCCCTGAGATCCAATCTGTGCCTAGGAACATAAGAACAACATTTCCTTCCACTGTAAACAAGCTATATTGAGGAACAACAGTAAAAACCCAAAAAGGAAGCATTCTGGATCTCTGGACTGCATAAAGGTACAAAATGCTGTTAAAAGGTTTAAGGCTAGTTATTTACGTTAATTTACATTATTAGTATTAATTAATTTTCCACCCAGATTATTCTATGTAGGGTCACGGGAGGCCTGGAGCATTTTCCAGGCAGAATGCACATTGCATGGTGTTCTAACCTATCACAGAGTACAGGTGCTCACACAGAGTCTCCTATTTGGAAAAACCAAACAGCCTATCAGCCTACATGTCTTTGGACTGTGGGGTAAATCTACAAAACATGGGAAAACATGCATATTCCGAGCTTAAAGACACGGATGAGAGGAGGAGGGGTGTGTGTGAAGGGGCACGGTGGCCAATGACTCTCGCGCACACAAAGTGCAAGTTGACTGAGAGAGAGAGAAAATGGTATCTTTAACCTCTCTAATGAGACATGCATTTGCTTTACATGCTCACACACGTGTGTTATAATAAACAGTACATGTGCGCTGTACAAACACGCATAAAAACACTCAATGGTTCTCGTAAACCAAGACTTGCTCGTCAAAATGTATTAAAAATCTTGCAGAACACTCGCAAACAGCGTTACTCGCAATCCGAGGTTCCACTGTACATGTCAAACTCGGTACACATTTAGATCTCATTGAGCTGAACAATTTCCACTATGCATGTCATGGGCTTTTGGGTTGTTTGCAAAACGCACGCAATGGAGTTTGATATATTCCTTCTATCGAATTTATAAAATCGCCACCAAACCCAGCCCATATGATCTCAAAACATTGCAGATTCAAAATTGCAATGGGATTTTTGATATCACAAATGGATGCCTTAAACTTGTGCTGAAAAGTGGCTCTTGACTTCCTGTGTGACATCACATTCAATGACATTGTATTCATTGACATCAGCATCCAGGGCGATGACGCTGGTGCTTGTGCCCGCTCATCGTTGCTTGCATCTATATATTTTATTATTATTGAATTGCTGACTTAGCACAAAATTCACAGGTTGAAACCAAATCAAACAGTCAGTGAATCAGCTTAGCAAATAAGTTGATTGTTTAAGGTCCCATGGTGACAACATGAAAAGAATTAGGATATTACTGCTTTTTGTGCAGACTTGTGATACTGTATTGTGTATCTGCAGTTTGCTAGTCTCATGGTTCATTATTACTTTCGGTATACCCTTGTCGTGAGTAAAAATGTGTGTCAAAAGTGTCTGGCACTGGGACCTTAGCAGTGGATCCTTTGGGTACGGTGAGTTGTGGCATGGGGCTTCTGTGGATCAGACTTTTTGTCTGGTGCATCCCATGGAAGACTTGTGGAGGCCAATTTGGAGGCCTGTTGGTGGCCTTGGCTGTTTGTCTTCTGGACCCTTCTATGAATCCTGTAAGTGGTTAAGATTGGATTTTATCCACACCACAGATTAGGATAGGCTTTGAAGATAAACAATTGGCACACTGGGGGTCAGAAGTGATAGAGCAGATAGATGGATGGATAGACAGACAGACTTAATTACTGACTTAAAGACAAACTACCAGAGAAAAATATCTTATTATTCATCACATGGGATTCCATTCTCCCTTACCTTTTGATTTTAATACTCAGTTTTGGGTTAATTCCTCCCCTTTCTTCAAGGTCATTTATTTATAAATTTCTCCCTCTCTCTCTCTCTCTCTCTCTCTCTCTCTCTCTCTCTCCTTCCTTTTACACATGCTTGGCCTCACTTTCTTGTGTAACTCCAATAATACACACATCTGGTACAGATTCTCAAGATATGATTATGATATATGTGTATGCAAGAAGCCAAGCCAAATCTAACTTGGACATGTATGTCGTGCATGTGTATAGTATGTAATTGGCTGTCCCTCATTCAGGCCCTGACCAGGACAAGCAGTGGAGATCCAGGTTGTTTTCTGATTGGTTTGGAGTCATGCCAGTCAGATATGTGCTACTGGGATTACAGTTTCCTCTTGTAACTTAGTGATTTGTATAACACTTTGTGTGTATATGCGTGTGTGCGTGTGTGTGTTTCTAACAGTCTAATTTGGAAAGCACTCATAACATTCCTGGGTTGGGGTCGTCTGTGTAAGAGTAGAGTTTTCTGGCTCGCAATGAAAGCCAGAAAACAGATTTGGGATTTGGTAATGTTACCATGAATGATTTTAAATGGAAAGCAGAGGAAATAATAACAAAGAAAACATAAGATAGATAAAAGGGCTATGCCTGGTCTAATAGCTCTTCTAGCTCTGTAGCAAAAATGCAACAAGTGTCCTCTTTTATTTGCTTATAATTCATAAATATGATATATTAAAATGTAAACCATTCAGCCATAGCATTAAAACCATCTGCCTAGTACTGTACCTGTAGTTAAACAAGGTTGTGCTCAAACCATTTCTGATCCACATTTGGGTGCATTATCTTGCAACAATGTTTAGATAGGTGGTACATGTCAAAGTAACAACTACATAAATGCAAGAACTCAATGTTTCCCAGAAGAACTTTGCCCAGAGCATTGAATTGCCTTTGCTGGCCTGCCTTCCTACTGTAGTGCAACTTGATGCCATTTCTTCCCTATGTAAGTGACCCACACAGGTTATGTTTACAGCATATACTGTATATACAGTGCAAAAAAAATGTAAAGGACACACTACTGCTACAGTACCGCCTGGGAGGGTATAGCATAGGATGGCTATAAGAAAAGTTGCTCTGATTGATGTGAGTATAGGTATACCTCACTTCCCCCTGAGAAAGCATGGTAATCCTGCTCTCTCTAGGCCCCTGGATCCAGATGGCTGTAACACCACCAGGGAAACAAACCTTTCCGGATGATAGGGCATGTTTCTGTTGTGCCACCTGGGAGCACACAAAGTACACAGTGATTGTGAGCTGTGCAGACTGCAGGAGACCTTTATTCATTCAATGGTGTTTATTCTTCATGTTAGTTTAAGCATTTAAACAGCATTTATGTACAATTTATTTAAAAAAATCATATGTATGAAAATGTACAATTGCGAACATTTTGTAACATTCAATGCGTATTAATTGAGCAAATCATTCAGCACTTCTTGCTTGACATTTTTATGTGGAGCTGAATTAAGGCCAGTGAAAGTGTTTTGCAATTTGTCGTAACCACCATTTCACCCTTTTGGAGAAAATAAGTAAAAATTAATTAAGCTAATCATGGGGAAAGTTACATTACATTCATCTAATTCTGCAAAAAAAAAAAAAAATATATATATATATATATATTTTTTTTTTTTAAAGGCCCAGGTGCAGCATTGCATTTTGTGACCAGATTACTACTTTGGCACATGAAATAAAGATGTAAAAGAATAGTTATATTCATGTCAGTCATCCCTGTATATGTTTCACGCTTTCTAATATAGAATGTGCTGTAACAAATTATGTTTTATAGACTAATTGTATTGTTAAATCAGTTATATGCAGCGATGACATGATTAACAGAATTAGTATGACCAGGATCTTTTCTACATTCTGCTCATGACAATCTGCCTTAATTTAGTTAAGATATATTAAACTAACTCGTTTATTTAAAATATATGAGTGGATGGATGGATATTAAACATATACTAATAAATGTTTGTGAGTGTTCTTTTAAAGTTGGACGTAGGAACTCGTGAATGTCTATGCATGTGTTTGTGTATGTGTGTTTAAAGGTGGAGAGGTAGGGCTGGTGGCTAATGTTACAGAAGAGGTCCAGAGTCTCAGGAATAGAGTACAGCTGCTGGAGCAGGTAATACACACATCTGAATACACTTTGTACAGTGTGGACCATTTATTTCGCCATAGTTGGCAGATTAATAAAAAATTAGAATCAGACTATTTGGAGTAGCCAAGCCACATTCCAGTGATTTGAAAAACACATGCTTTACATCCCAGCCACAGGATCCGAAGTTTCTTGTTAGCCATATTCAAATATTCCCACAGTTCAAAAGCTAGGAATTGTCTAAAGTTGATGAGATCAAATATCATCCCCCAAAGTTTGTGAATTTTATTCAATTAATTCTGTTTTGATTTTCACCAATCATTTCTCACGTTACAAAAACAAAAGTAAGTTGAAAACAATTCTTGTCTCATCCCTTACAGAAATTGGAGATGGTTCTTGCACCATTTTCCACTCACCTTCCACCAGAGGAGGACATGACCAACACAAATGGTTTCCTGTTAGACAGGACGGATTTCCTGTCAGACCAGACCAACTTCCTGTCACACTCACTGCGACAGCTGGACAGAATAGACTCCCTCAGCGAGCAGGTCAGCTTCCTGGAGGAGCGTCTTGGATCATGTAAGTGTGCGTTATGAGAATAATGACAGTCATAGTGATGAGTTGTCGCCAGTCAGCGCTATAAGTGGAACCTTTCCACTTTTGATCCTGTTTTAATATAAAGTGGGTGGGTTTCCCTTCCCCAAAGTTCCCCTCTGCTCTCTGGACCTTTATGATCTTCTTGATTCCATGCTTCTGTCTAAAATTTTCATCCTTTGGTCAGAGCCTGCTGATGAGGATGGCTCCATGTGGACTGCCTGTAAGATACATGAGATTACTATGGATGGTATCACTTAGAAACTAGGAAGATGCCTTTGGACTGCAGTTGATATGAACACTTTAGCTATGATGGCAGTCTACATCAGTGAAGAATTGGTAACTTCAACAAAATAGATGTCATCTTAAAGCTATAATGATTTTTTCTGGTTGCACAGTTGCGCTTTCTGCCCATATAGCACAGAGTAATCGATGGTAATTATTTATAATCGTACTATAATCTGTATCACCCAAATGAGGATGACTCTGGTTTCTCTTAAGCTTTCTTCCTCATATATTCATATAGTCGTGTCTTTCTGTCACCTTCAGCCAGTCTGGCCATTCTCCTTTGACCTCTCTATCACCAAGACATTTCCGGCCACTGAACTTCCATTCACTAATGGTTTTTCTTTATTCTTCCATTCTGAGGAACCTCTAGAGACCCGTGTGCGTGTGTGTGTGTGAAAATTCCATGAGGTTAGCAGTTTCAATACCAGCCTGTCTGGAAGCAACAATTGTGTCCTGCTCAGAATCCCCGAAATCACATATTTTCTTCATTTTGATGGTTAATGTAAACATTACTCAATGCCTCTAGCCTGCACCTGGATGATTTTGACAGGTGTTTCTAATAAAGTGTGCAATGAGTGTATCTTATGAAAATCCTGCGAGAGAAAATGACAAATTCTGCATGTTCTAAATTGGGAAATTCTGTGGTGGAACTTGAACTTGGAAGAAACATCACAGAGCTCTACGACCTTTGTTGATGATGATATGATGTTGAAAATGACGACCTGTTGGCTGAGAATATAACTTTATATAACTTACTAAGTAACTTTACTTACCAATGTACATAAGGAATACAACATTTACAAGAGAAAAGATGGCCGCGAATGTGACTTTGCATCTCAAGATATGTGGATTTGAATCTGATGTTAATGTACATGACTGTCTATACATTGCAAAGCGATGTGTAATAACCAACACACTCCTAAGCACTCATGCTTCTCATAAATTGGAGGAGGAAATAAGGAAAAATGTCAAATGTTCCTTTTAATTTGTGTGAAATTTATGTTGGAAGCATGAGGGGGAAACAAGGCTTGAAACACACAAGCATTGAAGATGACAACCTTGATTTAATGATGAAAATACAGTAAAAATACAGACAATGCAATACTGCTGGCGGCATGGTGGCTCAGTGGTTAGCACTGTCACATTGCAGCTCCAGGGTCTGCGTTCGATTCCTGGCCAGGTTCTATTCCCACCTTTGTGTGCATGGAGTTTGCATTTTCTCCCTGTGCCTGGTGGGTTTTCTCTGGGTACTCCGGTTTTCTTCCCACAGTCCAAAGACATGCAGATTAGGCTAATTGGCGTTCCCGTAGTGTGTGACTGTGTGTACAGTATGTGTGTGCTCCCTGCGATGGATTAGCACCTTGTCCAGGGTTTACCACACCTCATGCCCTAAGTTTCCTAGGATAGGCTTCAGGCCCGGCATGACCCTTTACACAGGATAAAGTGGTATAGACAATGAGTGAGTGAGTGTAATACTGCTCCACCTGGCAGGAATATACAGCATTGCAACCATATTCCTAACAGTGCAGATGAGCGTTAATGAGACACAGTGAATTTGACTATATCATGCACGGTCTGAGCATGGCTCAGGCAGGAACCAGCCGGAGATCGACTTGTGTCCTGCCAGCAATTTAAAATGACTGCATCTGTATGTTGTCACATTGGTATATTGTTCCATCCTTAATTTCGCTGTATCTGTCTGTATGTACTTTTTCACACTGAATGACCGTTTTCTAAATTTTTTCTCCAGGCTCTTGCCAGGAAAACTAGATGAACACCAAAAACAAGGCATACAGTACTTGCAACACACAACTGAACACACCCTACCTTCAACTTCGGGAGAAACAACACTTAACCAGCCCTGGAATCTGTACTAGAGTGATCATGTTACAACCTTGTAATGTTTAACACTGAATCACCAGACCATCTTTAAATACACTCTATGACCTAAGTATCTCAGTAGTATGTATGGACATCTGACCCTCACGCACATGAGTGCGCTGAAAATCCCATTCCAAAATCATGGACATCAGTATTGAGTTGCCCTGCCACTTTACAGCTATATCAGCCTCGACGTTTGTGAGAAGGTTTAGTACAAGATGTTGGCATGTGACCGTGGGAATTTGTGCCCATTCTCATCAGTGTGCAGGCACTGATGTTGGATGATGACTCTTGGCAGCGTTCCCTAAAGGATGCATCCCAAAGGTATATCCTAAAATTGGGTTGAGGTCAAGGCTCTACGCGGGCCACTGAAGTTCCTCCTCACCACACTGCCCAGCCATGTCTTTATGGATCGTGTTTATGCACAGGCGCACAATAATGCTGAAACAGAAAAAGATATTCCCAGGTAATAAGGAAGAATGAATTAGAACGCATTTCCACTGCTTCAGAGTCCACTGTCTGTACTGTATGTGTTATAGCCACTATATCGAGCACATTTTTGGCATTGTACATATTGATCTTAGGCTTGTTTGTTGCTGCTCAGCCATGGAAATCGCATTTCATGAAGCTGACAGACACGAGTGTGCTGATGTGGTTTCTGGAGGCAGTTTCGAACTCAGTACTGAGCAGTGTTGGGTGTAACACGTTACAAAGTAACGCGTTAGAGTACTCGGATTACTTTTTTGATGTAACGAGTAATCTAACGCGTTAGGTCCACCATTCAATTACTCAGTTACTTAGTTACTTTTTCAAAAATGTAATCCGTTATTCAGACAGTTTATGTAATCCGTGAGCCAGACAGCAGTCATTCCCAATCCATTAGTGTGTGTGTGTGTGTGAGAAAGTCGTCAAACAAGCCCCGCCCCCCGATAATCCGCCCCCTCTGTTATTCCTGCTGTTATACCTCTATCTCACCTATGCAGTTTGACTATGTAAGGACGACACGCGCAAAGATGCAAACCTAATCACAGCGCCAAAACTCGCTGTGAATCATGATGAACCGTACTTACCGCCACCGCCCGAAACCACGTGGGTGAAATATTAGTATTAGTATTAGTAGTTTTATTATTGGCCAAACTTCGCTGAGTGATGATGGTAGAATAATTATAAAGGTCTTGACTAAAACAACATGCATGAGGAAGCACAAAGGAGTTTTCATTTTCTGCAATGGAAAAGTACTCTAACTACTTACTTTAATCAGAAATTTTTTTAATGTAATTAGTTACTTTAAAAAGTAACGTCCCCCAACGCTGGTACTGAGTGAAGCAACAAAGAATCTTTCCATGCTCTACTGTATGCTTCAGCACATGGCCGCCATGCTGTGTGTGGTCTAATGCTCTGTGGCTGAGACTCATTTGTGTTTCAGAGTAATAGCACTTAGAGTTCACTGGGGCAGAAATGTCGTGATCTGAATTGTGGTAAAGATGCCATTCACTGTGCATGCTATTTTTGTCCATAAAGATTGCATGGTGCTTGGCTTTATAGTATGTTAGCAGAAGGTATGGCTGAAAGACCTGATCAGTAGGGGTGTCCACATACTTTTCACCGTACAGTATAGTGTACATCATGAATAACATGTTGTGTTCATCCAGTTAAAGATACATTTAATGTTGTGCAACATCTGTAAAACAAATTGGCTTGTAATGTCACTTACATTATAGCAGCTACTGTATAAACAACCATTTCTCTTTCTAATATGATTTTTAAAATGCTGCTTGTCATGATACAATGAAACCTTAAAACTTAAAATTAGTGCACGTCTGCACGTTACTAAGCACTGATCCTGGAGGGTCCTTCCTTGTTAAATAGAATCTCCTCACAGAAAGTCTGACCGAATCTAAAAGAGTTTTTCCTTGTTAAATAATGCATTGTTAATTAGTGTTAATCGTGATTTATACAGAGCATCAGCACATCTGCATCTAAAAATTCTTGGATCTATCTTTACAGCCAGCACTATTATCAGAGAATGAATTATTAATCAACACCTTGACAAATGAGAATCCGACAGTGTGGTTAAATAAATGATGCATATGTTTCAAGAGAAACTATATTAATGCCACAATGAGCCAAGTATTTTGTGCAAAGTTAAAATACTCAGGATTTAACGTTTGTACTTATATGAGCAATGTTATTTTTGCCATTTTTATATGGGACATTTTTTTTTTTTCAGCTGAATTTTGTGGAGCGAATTTCTATTCTATTTCTATTTCTTTTTAATCAATTTTTATTGCTTAGCTTAGAATGATGAAGTGCTTTTTGTGAATCATTATTGGCAACATCAGTAATGGCATGAATATTCATTTATCGGTGTATTACCTTATTACATTCTCAGTGTAGCCATTTGTAATAAAGTCATTTTTTTATTTAAAAGATCTGATGTGTGAATAGTTTTTTTATGTAATGATATTTACCATTGCTCAGGCTCAAAGTAATACAATGAAATGCAAAAAAGGATATTCCCATATGGAAAAGGGATTACATTTATTTGAGTTCATTTTGACAATATATATTGTAAACACACTGTGTTCGTATCCACTACATCTTTGTGTATAATGATCATGTAATATCATATACTACAATGAGCCTTCACACTCAGCATTTTATGTATTTGTATGTATACATAATCATCAAAAGACTGCAGACCGGATCGTACACACAAAGTAAATATGTTGGACAGACTTAAAAATTAGTTGTTTACTTAACAACTCGAGCAGCGACCTCATTTCCCCTCTTGTTTGTTCCAACCACCCAGCATCCGAATCAGCATCAGCAGTATCCTAATCACCGGCCTGATCGTCTGTCATCATCTGCACTTGTTTCTCACTGGTTTATACGGTTATAAGTTAGATAAGTTTTTTAATGCTTGAGTGATTCATAGGTCACTGTGTGGTTTAACAAACAAAAACAATTCCCCAGAAATGGGTCCGGTACAGGGACTGGACTGAAAATGAGAGCCAAAAGGAAGCCTGGAGAATTATTTATACAAGAAAGTCTGGCTTTTTAGAAGCAAAATATAAAGAAACTGAAAATATAAAGAAAAAATTTAAGACTTTTAAACAGCACGTTTGATTTAATGCACTATTTATGAATGTCTTTGTTGACATGGAGAAACAAAAAACACAAATGACTTTGAATAGCAGATTCTAAACAAATCAAATACCTTGACCTTACAAGTTCTTTACTGCAATATAAAAAAAATTATTATATTTATTAGTAGTAATATAAGAATTTTGTATATTAAACCGGTCCCAATTCGTTTTAATTCATGATTCTAAAGCAGTATATTTAGATGGTTTTTAGACAATTGTTTTCATAAGTCCATAAAGTTATCATCATAATCATTAAAACTTTTACATTAACTAGTGTATATACTATGGTTCACTGAGAATATTACTATTTTAAGTACAGCATGCATTTCTATATTTCCTTTAGATTTAAATAAGTACACCTTTCAGAGTGGTGGATGACATCCAGTTTGGTTATTTTAGTTGAGTATACTGAATATTTACCACATTTTATTTCCCAGGTGCTGTTTTGTGCACTGAAATTATATTTATTCGCATACACATCAACTAGTTCAAATTAATTTCAGACGTGCCTGCATGTTAAAATGCAGTGTTATTTCTAAAAACAAACAAAACCACATCTCATAACTGAAATATAAGCAGCCGTTTTTGAGCAGTGGACAAGCCTGACTTGTTGTTAGCTACTTTAGGGCAGAATATCAAGTAAAATATGAACATCAGACATTCAAAGATGCATCAACTGCAGTTTTGGTGCAGTTTGGAAATATACTGTACGTAATATGGCCAAAAATATGCACACACAGTCCTTTATTAGGAATACATGTGTACCTATGCCATAATGCAATGATCTAACCAGGCAATTGTGTTGCAACAGCACATTGTAGAAAATTATGTAGATATGCATCTATCGACTTTGGGTAGTGTTCATATTATCAACAAAAAAAAAAAACTCCGATAACACTAAACAACTGAAAAACTGGAGCCTGGTCTGGTGGATGTCAATTTATATTGAGAGAGACAGATTTTATTGTCAGAAAGTAGTGCCATGGATCCATAGAAAGCAAACACCTGAAACTTCTGCAGGAATTGCATGAGGCAATCATCTGAGCATGGACCAGAATCTTAAAGCGATCTCAAAGCAATTTAGTGGAATCCATGCCACAACGAGTTTGTATACTCATCTATAGTGTTTGTGTAAATATAAATATGTAAGTTTGTAGAATATGTGCTCAGTGGACATATGTAGTCATCTGATCATTATACCCACATAACCGAGGGATGTTTATCATCCTGTTAGAGTTGTACACCTCTTTGCTGTTAGAACATCAGCCTCTCTTCTATCTCAGCCACAAAAGCATTAGTGAGGTCAAACAAGAAGACCTGGTATGAAGTTTGCATTCCAATTTATCCAATTCATTCAGTGCTCTGTGTAGGCTTTGTACAAAGGGGCATAGTCATGCTGGAACATGTTTGTGCCCCTTAGTTCCAAGAGATGGAAACTAAAATGATAGCAAACACAAACATACTGGACAATTATGTGCTTTCAGCTCTTGAGAATTAAAAAAAAAAAAAGGCCTTAAACAACTGCATGGTGTTCAAAATGAAATAAATATTTATTTGAACCCAAATGAAATGGAGAAAAAAGAAAAATTGTATAGTTTTAACAACATTAAGCACGATTAAAACATTTTTATCAAATATATGTCATCAAGAAGAGAGAAACAAGAAACAACTTCAAATATATTTTTGTTGACTGTTCAGCTACTGGTTTTCAGAAATAACTTACACTTTCAGGATTTTATTTTAATCATATCATTTTGATATCCCAGTCAATATGAAATAGTTCAAATTAATAAGATATTCTTACTCAAAATGAACTGAGGCTAACGGAACTAAAATTATGTTTTGGGAAAGTAGGGGGGGGGGGGGGGCACTGTCTGAATACTCTCATCCATCACTGATCACTACCTGGCTCACTCAGTGCTGTAACTGGTAGCAAAGAAACTTTACATACATGGCACGAAAACAATTCATATAGATTTTTTTTTTTTTTACTTGATCGTATCAATATGACAAATTGTGTGTGTGCACACGTGTGTGTATATAACACACATATCTATAGCAGTATTTAGTATTCAAAATTTTTTATACAAGTTTTTCCTTTTCCTGAAGTGTGTATACATTATTTTGGCTGACTCTGTATACACATACAGTTAAATCTCAATAAATTAGAATATCATTGAAAAGTTGAATTTAATTAAAAAAGTGAAACTCGTTATATAGATAAATTTAAATATCTGAATGAATACTTATTAATCAAAAGATCATATTAAAATGAAACCAATAATTTCATAGCAGATGATGTGTTAATTTAGCAGTTTTAACAAAACAAGAATTCTTAATGTTTCGAAATAATCAAGATACATGTACACATTAGGCTGGAAGGTTTACGTATCATACACAAGCATGAAGACGCATGTGTGTGGTTGCAATCACTACAAATTTATCATCATCACTATCGAGTAGATGCTGAAATGTTACTTTAAAATGCAACCAACTGCTCGAGGCAAGTGGGAGAAGGGGGGAAGAAAAGGAAAGAAAAAAAAGGAAAAATAAAAAGCGATGTTGTGGTGGATTCTGTTTGTTTAATCGGAACAGAATAAATTTATGACACAGATTAAACGCATCATAGCAAATCAAACAGCACCAAATGAAAAAAATACCCATTTCTAATTCACAAATAAAATAAATTATTAAATACTACATTTTAATAGGCTGGAGATAATTTTTTGTTTGTTTTTCAGCAGCCAACACCTCGATACAATCCAACACTACATTTCATGAAATTACCTTAGACATTTACAGCTAAAGAAATGTTTTTCCCCCCCCAAATACAAGGGAAAAAACTTTAAAAGGCAAAAAGGCAGAAATCCAAAATAAATAAAAGCTAAGCAACAGAAAGGGTTAGGTTTTGTTTTGTTTTTAACGTGCAAACTCCAGTGATAAGGCATATTAAGGAAAAATAATAGTTTGCAACACTGAGTACAATCAGGTGAAAAATTCCTCTCAACCTGCCAAATTCTGCTTTAAGGGGTAGAGACTTGGAATGGTGGAAGTTTGCCACTGGTAGTAGTTTTACATGTAAGGAACACTTTTGATTGGTTGGAGTTCCTAAGGCAGGACTGATGGCAAATAAAACAAACATGAACACAAACAAGATGGATAATGATTTAAAAGAACAAATGAACCTAAAAAAATCAGCTATAATAACTGATTACCAGGGGAAAGGCCACAAATGTAAAACATGATAAATTGTTCAGGATCTAACAAGCGAAGGGGAGACGAAGCGTCCAAAGGCATGCACAATAAATGCACAAGAAATTTTCCCTTCTGAAACGAACCCATTGAGAAAATACTCCAAACAGACAGTGCCCATTAAGCAAGGCCAAAGGTTGCTGCCCTCGTTTAACTCCACACCCATGCACTTCCAAATGTCCCCAAGTGAGAGACCAGGGTGTATTGAATGTATGTATATGTGTGTGCTTGTGTATGTGTGAGCACATGTGTAAAAGTGTGTAATGTGGTTTTGTATGGACACTGAAGAAGATACTTGAAGTGTCTAGTTGCCACGGCTACTGTCAATCACCATGACTGCAAAGTCTTGAGCCGTCAGAAAGCATTGCAGCTGTGAGAGGCAATGAGAGAGAAACCGTAGATGAGGTCACTGAGATGCTCAGTGACTGGACGGCCCATTAGACTGAGATGATTGGCCAGAGATTTCCAGGAAAGCAGTACGCATCACTGCGTACGACCGGTCACAGAGTGATGTCACGTCGTCTGACGTCAAGCCTTTCGTCTCAATTTTGGGGAGAATCTTCAGAGTGATCGCTCCTGTAAGAAAAGTATTTAAACAAAACATTAACACAACCAACAACGTAATACACCAATCAGGTCTTCACATCACAATTACATACACTAGCGCCCAAAGAGTCCTCTACCAAAGGAGCTTCTTCCACCAACTGATTTTCTTACTCACAGTAATGACTGTTGATAACCTTTTTGAGAAAATTAATTCTTTACTGAAGCTCAAAGTACAGGGGTTGGACAAAGAAACTGAAACACTGGCCAATGTAGTTTTGGAGATTTAATGGCTAAATTTGTCCAGCCTGGTGGATTGATTGTACATTCCACTAGTAAGAGCAGAGTTTGAAGGTTTAATTAGCAGAGTATTAGCACAGTTTTGCCTAAAATATTGCAATGCGCACAAAATTACGGGTGACAGAGTTCAAAAGAGGACAAATTGTTGGTGCGCATCTCGCTGGCGCATCTGTGACCAAGATAGCAAGTCTTTGTGATGTATGAAGGGCCAACAGTATCCAGGGTAATGTCAGCATACCACCAAGAAGGACGAACCACATCCAACAGGAGTAACTGTGGACGAAAGAGGAAGATGTCTGAAAGGGATGTCTGGGTGCTAACCCGGAATGTGTCCAAGAAACATAAAACCACAGCTGCCCAACTCACTGTAGAACTAAATGTGCACCTCGACTCTCCTGTTTCCACCAAAACTGTTCGTCGGGAGCTTCACAGGATCAATGTACATGACCGGGCTGCTATATCCAAACCTTTGGTTACTCGTGCCAATGCCAATCATCGGTTTCAATGGTGCAGCAGTGAAAATCTTGGGCTGTGGACAATGTGACATGTATTGTTCTCTGATGAGTCCACCTTCACTGTCTTTCCTACATCGTGTTACGGTGTGGAGAAGCCCCAAAGAAGCGTACCACCCAGACTGTTGCACGCCCAGAGTGATGCATGGGAGTGGATCAGTGATGGTTTGGGCTGCAATATCATGGCATTCCCTAGGCCAAATACTTGTGCTAGACGGGCGCATCACTGCCAACGATTGCCGATCCATTCTGAAGAACCATGTGCACTCAATGGTTCAAACATTGTATCCTGAAGGTGGTATGATGGCAGGATGATAATGCACCAATACACACAGCAAGACTGGTGACAGAGTGATTTGATGAACATGAAAGTGAAGTTGAACATCTCCCATGGCCTGCACAGTCACCAGATCTAAATATTATTGATACACTTTGGGGGGTTTTGAAGAAGCGAGACAGGAAATGTTTTCCTCCACCAACATCACGTAGTGACCTGGCCATTATTCTGCAAGAAGAATGGCTCAAGAGCCCTCTGGTCACTGTGCAGGGCGTGTATCGGTCATTCCCAAGACGAACTGATGCTGTATTGGCTGCAAAAGGAGGCCCCTACACCATACTAATTAATTATTGTGGTCTAAACCCAGGCGTTTCAGTTTCATTGTCTAACCCCTGTGCATTCCCATTTGTCACATTTTAGCCTAGCTTAGCAACATGCAATTAAAACACCAAATTGTACATGTGGATGGATGATGGGCATTATGTTGAATTTTGTCACTCATGTATGTAAGCTAATAAAGTAAAAAATTAGGAGACAAAAAATGTGGGGTGTTCAAGTCAAACTGGGACTTTTGATTGTGCAGGATGACAGAACAGTTATGAGAGTAAAAACTACGTTTATTTCTTTATATAATCTCCTGCTACACTAATGCACTTATCTCAGTGTCTCACAAGTGTTGGATAACAATCATGGTGCCATGATCAGACCGGCTGCTTCACGTCTGAAATGCGGGCCTCCCAGGAACTCCTTTAATATGTCAAACATGTGGAAAATGCTTAGAGAGAGGTCAGGATTGTATGGGAAATGTGGCAATAACTCCTAGTGGTGGTCCTGTAATGTGCAGGTGGTGTCCATGAATGATTGTTCTTACAATTTCCACAAACATGTGCCTCTCTTCCGCAAGTAGGTGACAAGTTATCCATCGATTTTCAAGGGTCAGGTGGTCCACTCACAGAATGTTAACAGAACACCTGTAGTGGGCTCCGGGACACCTCGGCCAGGATCATCGTACATGGTTGAATAGCCTTATTTAAAACATTTGAATCATTCAAACGTTTTACGAGTCTTAAGAGTCTCATTACTGTACTGTTCTTGAACTCTTCTGCAAATGTCAATCAGTGTTACACATTCAAATCAAGATAAATTTCATCCCAAGCGCTGGTTTGACTTTAACTCCCTTCATACATTTCTTCCTCCCTTAGTGACATTTTCACACGGCTCAATATTGTTTCGCCGATCCATACACAACCCAGAAAAATGTAATAAAATAACTCAAGAGTGTGACAACAAATTTTTTAACAGGATGTGACATGCAAATCAACCAATCAACCAGAGGAGGAAGAAATTAAACCAGGCAGACCTACACAGACAGTTTGTACTGAGAAGATTGAATCTTATGTGTATTAAACAACTAAACATTATACCAAATAATATAATAAGCTGTTTTGTACCACCTTTTAGCTCAAAGTTAACAGAAAATACTTGAATCATAAGGTACAATGAATACAAGTGAAAATCAGGTATAATTAATAAATGAACAAAATTTACAACATGTAAAATCTTTCACCTGATTTGAACTCTTTCTCCTTCCGTAGGTAGAAGTTGCTATAGGAGGAGAACACAATGGGGATGATGGGCGCCTGTGTGCGTGGGAGATAGAGAAAAAAGGGGAAAAGAAAAGAGAAATGAGAGGAGGTCAATAACTGAAATAAACAGGCAGGCCTGTTCCCAGGCTAAAAATAACTCAAGGTCAGATCTCCCAGATGGCATTCGTAAAAACTGAATGAGAGCACAGAGTTCATCTGGGAACAGTCTGGGAAACACAGGCTGCTCCTTAATAAATGTCTATGCCAGTACAAAAGGTGTGTGTGGGAGCTTAAGTTAATGTGCTCCAGAGGAACAGTGGCACCCTCTGCTGTTCACTACACTCAGTGTCCTAAATCAGATACAGGGGTGGGCAAAAGTATAAACGCAACATACAGCATGTATTGTAGCTCTCATTGTGCACAAACCGGGTGATGTCACTAATTAGTTCTCGCCCATCTGGCTGATGAGTTGTGCTAATTAGAATTGTCTGGTTTAGCTAAATGTATAGGCTATTTAAAATCAATTATAACAATAATTAAATTCCCATCTAAACCTAGGATAGTGTAATGATCTGTACAAATCTCTCCCCATGGATAGTTTACTTCAACTGTAGTTTATTTGCAAAGTTACAAGTTGTAGCCATCACAGTGGAAAAAACACAGTTCTGGAGTTCCCAGCGACAGTAATGCAGAGGTATATTTGGTAGCTTTTTTTTTTTTTTTTTTGCTTAACCCAAGAGATCAGATGCATGACTCAAAATCCATGATAGATTTTGAACTGTGAGTCTTGTGATCCGTATCACTCCTACTATTTTTCAGCAATTTTGTGATGTACATGGACTTGAGACAACATGAGACACTATTGTTTATTAAATTAAACTGTCTGTAAATTGTTTCTCAACACAATGTATGAAATAATTTTAAATAATCCTACTATTAATTATGATTATGTTCATTTACCCAACCACCTTTGAGCCTGTGAAAACAGGAAAAAAGCCTGTAATTCCTAAACAATTAACATAATATTTTTGTAAAATTTTTGTTTCTGGAATTTCCTTCAGGATCAATAAAGGACCCAAGGGTACCTGTCTATCTCCCTATCTATCTATATTTATCTATCTTCTTTAAATCAAAGCTGAAAGTCAACTGCTCCAACACTTCTTGATTGCTTTATTTCAAATCCATTGCGGTAGTGAGCAGGAAGTTGTGTTGTGGTTTATATACTCATGGACTTGACGATGTAAGCATAGTAAGTCATTATTCCCAAAAAATTCCCTTATTTCAGCCATTTAAAATTGGGTCGCCAACTAAAAACTGTTGATATAACAGTACAGTCTAAACAACACTAAACAAGCCGAGGTTTTGGTGTTAAATGTGATCCCACTCACCTGGGCCTGTACTGCCAGGTGAAATGCTCCCTTCTTAAATGGCAAAATATCACCTTTCTGATTCCGTGTTCCTTCAGGAAACACCCACAGGCGGATCTGAAAAGACAGAAGGGTATAGAGGATTATAATTTTCTTTCATTCAACAAATTTTCAAATATTTAGCAATATTTGCACACACATGACTACTATGACATCCGCCACAACAGCTGATATGAAAAGTACAAAAAAGCCCCCAAAAAACTTGTGTAGGTCCTTGTTGTGCTGCCAAAACTAATAATGTTATGAGCAGTCCTGTAAGCTGCTAGGTGGTTCTCAATTGACCACACAGTCTTGTGTGTCAGCAGAAAGACGAACATTAGAGAATACGATTGTAATGAAGTGGACTGAAAAAATCTTGGTCTGCTTGGTTAACAGAACAATGCCCAGCACTTTACACTGCCTCCATCAGCTTGCCTTCTTCACATAGTGCATCCTGGTGCCACCTCTTCCTCAAAAACGTAAAAGAAAAGTTCATACTTCCATTGCTCCGTGGTTCATTTCAGATGCTCAGGCAGCACTGGCAAGGAAATACCCCCGATCACACGAAAAAACGCTAAATAAAACCAATCCTCATTTGTGTGGCACCAGATATCATGACTGTTAATAAATTCTATCTATAACTGTGTGCTACAAGGTCAAAAAGGCAAATTCTATGACAGGGAATGTGTTTAGTCAACATGCCCACCTTGGTGAGGTTACCAGCTGTTAGCTGTGTCCTAACCGAGACTTGGGTATGAAACTGACAATTTCAATCTTAAAACTATTGTGGTTATTAGGTGGAACTGTCCTCAGTTATCACATGTATGTTTAAGCAGACCATATGGGGCCATCCTCCTCAGCAGCAGTGAGTGGTGTCCCTGTGATGAGAACTCCAACAAGAAATGGGTCAAAAAGGATGGATCGGGCAAGTCCAGAGGGAAGAAGGGTTGAGGGTAGGGCTGCACGACTAATTTAATCACGATCTCAATTTGTACAAGCATACAATCTTATTTCTAAATGATGGTGCATGCATTTCTCTGCATTCACATCACGCTGCATTACCGTGTTCACTTATTTACTTGACAACACCACCAGATTGCTATAATCGGTCACAGGCATTCTCGCACTCACACAATGTAACACAACACTATTAATTCACCAATCCGGCCAGAGATTAGCGAATTATTCATTCAGTCATACAACTCAGTCTCTTCGCTCATCTTTCTTCCTCATTTAGTGCATTGTGTTGTCACTCATGTAAAATGTAACAAGGAGGCAGCCAACAAGCTAATCCGTCTACATGGGGAAGTTGGAGGAGTATGCCATTATTTTCGTGCCTAAAACCTGAGAGTTAAACTGTGTTTTGTGAACGCTTAAACACTCATTGGCACCATCAAAATCTCAAAAGCTCCCACTTGACAACAGCCCATGCTAAAAGGCTTGTAAGGTTAGAGAGGCACACCTTTTCGTGCAGCATGATCTTGGCAGTGTCGTCCATGATGCTCTTAGCATCACTAGTTTTCTTGCGGTTAATGAATACGATGCCCCCCAGCCAGCACACCATGCCCACTGTTCCTGCCCACAGAAGCTCCTTCTTGGCAATAGTCGTGCAGCGATCAGGCAAAACCTCCATCATGCCTGCACAGGAAAAAGAACAAGGAACTAACTATTATGAAGACATAGCCACATAGCCACAAAACCTGGGATTAACAAATTACAGCTGGACATTTGAGACCAGTAACCATTTGAAATGAACAATTCTGAGCACAGCGTATTTATGCTGACGTAGGGCAGAAGAAAAAAAGTGGTGAATGATAAGTGTGTGTGTGGGGGGAATTCTCGTTAATATCAGCACTACAAGTTTATATTTAAATGTACAATGAACACCTGTACCCCTGCTTATCCATGCAATTATTCAATAAAAAATTATAGGGTAGAGATATTCCTATTAAAGAGGCTTGCCTGTATATGCAATCCTATTTCACCATGATGAATGTAAAACATGTTTTGTGATTAGTATAATAAATTAAGTTTGATCTATTCAAGAGCTTAGTGAGAAGAGCTGGCACAAAATGTCAAGGACAATGGTGTTCCCTGGTGTGCCATGGAACATCGCTTCAGATTCAATTTAAAAGAACTTTTAGCCTGTACAGGGAGCTCCAACTTGAGACTTCACACATACAAAGGCTTATAAACCTCTTCTAATTTTAAAATTAAAAATTTTATGTACCGCTCATTAATATATTCTAAACACAGTCAAGTTTAATCCTCTCCATCAAAAACACATCCTCTGCTAGAGTAAGGCTTAGAACTTATGAGGGAAGGGATGTTTAAAACTGGTATGCTATTTTCGCAGGATGAAACCTGGCTTACAAATTGGTCCTATTTGCCATGGCATTTTCATTTAATTCTGTACAACACTTCAACACATCAGCTGAAAAACTAGAAATAGAAAAATAGTGATGCATCATGATTCTTTCGTGTGAAAATGCAAAATTAATTTTTTTTTCAAATAATTTTTTAATTTAAATGAGTTTAAGGTGGTAAAAGCAACTTATTTAACTTCGTAATACCTATAGTATTACAATGCAAACAGAATCAGCGTCTATGCATCGTGATATTATTGTACAGGGTGGTCTCTGGTGATTCCCATCTCTATAAACCTACTTAAAAATATAATTTCCCTTATCGTGCATGACCACCTGTATGCAGAGTTGTTTTCGTTCTTTTCATTATTTTGGTAATTTATCTTTTTTAGGTGCTGTACATATTTCTTTGGAACAGAAGAAAAAAAAATCACTTCTACTTGTAAGACTCTTGTTTTGCCATTCATGCAGTTCAGTGTAGTGATGCAGTGAGATGAATTAATGGAGCTGTGCGAGTGTCAACAAATGCAAATCAGCTGTGCAATGCGCTCACCCGAAACTTTTTTTTAACTTATGCAAACATTTACAGGCAAGGTTACTAAAATATTTGTTAAAAAATTACAACTATGTTTATATCACAAATAATTAAAATTTTATAAATCCAAAATAATAATATATTGTGTGTGTGTGTGTGTGTGTATGTGAGTGTATGTGAGTGAGTGAGTGAGTGAGTGAGTGTATGTGAGTGTATGTGAGCGAGTGAGTGAGTGAGTGTATGTGAGTGTATGTGAGCGAGTGAGTGAGCGAGTGTATGTGAGCGAGTGAGTGAGCGAGTGAGTGAGTGAGTGTATGTGAGCGAGTGAGTGAGTGAGTGTATGTGAGCGAGTGAGTGAGTGAGTGTATGTGAGTGAGTGAGTGAGTGTATGTGAGTGAGTGAGTGAGTGAGTGTATGTGAGTGAGTGAGTGAGTGAGTGTATGTGAGTGAGTGAGTGAGTGAGTGTATGTGAGTGAGTGAGTGAGTGTATGTGAGTGAGTGAGTGAGTGTATGTGAGTGAGTGAGTGAGTGTATGTGAGTGAGTGAGTGAGTGTATGTGAGTGAGTGAGTGAGTGTATGTGAGTGAGTGAGTGAGTGTATGTGAGTGTATGTGAGCGAGTGAGTGAGTGAGTGTATGTGAGTGTATGTGAGCGAGTGAGTGAGTGAGTGTATGTGAGCGAGTGAGTGAGTGAGTGTATGTGAGTGAGTGAGTGAGTGTATGTGAGTGAGTGAGTGAGTGAGTGTATGTGAGTGAGTGAGTGAGTGAGTGTATGTGAGTGAGTGAGTGAGTGAGTGTATGTGAGTGAGTGAGTGAGTGTATGTGAGTGAGTGAGTGAGTGAGTGTATGTGAGTGAGTGAGTGAGTGTATGTGAGTGAGTGAGTGAGTGTATGTGAGTGAGTGAGTGAGTGTATGTGAGT